>SNQJ01S0168993.1:0-13384 GCA_010110895.2 Picea sitchensis | reverse complement strand
GTTTCATGAATGATCGAAACACATTGAGATCAAATACTACTTTATTCAAGATAAAGTCCAGGAAGGAGAATTAAATCTCCAGTACATCCCCACAGATGAGAAGAAAACATATATCCTAACAAAGCCTCTATCCAGAATAAAGTTTACATATTTCCGAGACAAATTGGGGATCGTGGAAATAAGTCCCTTAGCTGAAAGGGAAGAAATATTAACTCTCCGGGTTGGGAGGGAGCACTGACATATTATTGAATTGAGGACAATAATTTTCAAGGTTGAAAAGTGGTCCATCTTGGGCAGTTCCTTTCCATTTCGGAAAGTGGTTTGATATTTCTGACGGACAAGCATTTTCCAGTTTGGAAAATGGTCCAGAACAAACGGTCATTTTCGTAATGAAAATGGTTTGATGGATTGTTGATGTACCATAGACATCGATTTCCCATTGTTGTTAACATGGGGAATGGTCTAGGATAGTCTCTCTTCTTGAAGGTCCCTCTCAGTAGTGGTCAATAAAACTAGTCCACCTCGCTGGATAGTCATTCTTTTGAAGCTCACAGTTGTGAGAAGTTTCGAAGAATGGTCTGTTTTGGAGGTTGGTGCAGGACAATCATTTCCTTAGGAAATGGTCCAGCCAGTCATTCCCTAGGGAAGATTCATTCTCTCCAGGTTGTACTTTGTTCAGTGCCGGAAGAATGGCCTAGATAGGTGAATGGTCCAGGTTCTGCAATCAATAATAGTCTTTCCCTAGGGCTAACTCATTCTCTCCAGGTTGCACTTTGTTTAGTGCCAGAGGAATGGCCTAGTATAGGGAATGGTCCAGGTTCATAAATCGGGAAAGTTTGTTTTCCTTGCCTGAGAAGAATAGTCCAGATAGCCCATCAATGATGTTATACTCTGAGGGCATATGCTCTTCCAGATCTCACAGATGTGAGTGGAAGAATGGCCCAGATGACTCAGTTTATATCATAACATTGTTTCTGTGCAGATTAATATCAGTTGATATAATGGAGACTGCATGTCTCCAGACAATAGAAATATGATATTGTGGTGGATATGTTCCATTGTTTGTGACTGTGTGTCACAAATTGAGTAGTTGTGTACTACTATGAATAAACACAGTTGTGTTCTGTCAGTTGACATTGTACCAATTGTCATGGAGATTATCCAATTGGATAATAATGACGATGCTCGTGATGATACCAGTAGAATGGTTTGTTTGTGCTCAATACCATTATTAGTTATACCTCCCTAGCTAGGAGGGAGTGTAGATATTATGGTATCTTCTGGAGGTATCAACCTCCATTGTGACCCTTTGACAAGATTAGAATATTCTAGAAGCAAGAAAAGAAGTGAATGTAACCCTAGAAGAGATGTCGGCAAAGAGAGATAATTAGTATGAATTAATTAGTAACCAGAATGAGAAGTCGGCCCAGGCAGCCTGCCAGAGCCAGTATAAATACAGGGTTCCAGTTCTCATTTTACACACAGCTCTCAGAATTACAGAGAGACACTTGTGCACACTGCAGTTTGGTAGTCTTGTGTGCAAGTTCTAGAGAAGGTGTTGTCGCCAATTCTAAAGCCTATTATTTCTATCTTTCTGGGTTGGACTCTCTGATTAGCTTTGGTTACTTCTTGCTTAGGGCATTATCCTTACTTGGATATTGGTTTGCTACCAAGATTCTTCTTTCAAGGTCAAGGTGCTCAGAGGGTGGCTTCGACCTATGATTGGGTGACAATAGTGATATTGTCTATGGTAAAACGAGCACATTCTAACAAAGATAAGTTTGTGTTTTTTTTTTCTGAAGATGAATATGTTGTAAAAGAGTTTCTCAGAAGCCCATAAATAATAAAATCCCTCTCTCACTGGTTTTCCCCTTGTGGGGTTTTCCAGGGTCGTTGTTAGACCATAAATTAATGTGTTAATATTTTCTGAGTTTATGTGTTGTTGATATTTTATTTATGCGTTATAAACGATGTTCAGAATCCTCATGTTTCAGTTCTGAAAATTATTTTATGTTGTGTTTAATTGGTTGTTATAAATCTGGGTTTGGGCATTAAACAATGGCTGAAAAATCAGCGAGACTGAAACTGGGTTGGGGTCTAAAATTTTACACTTGGTTGGGTGCAGCTACTTCAAACGACTTCCAAACTCATTAGGGAATCTCACAAATCTTCAGTATCTTCACTTGTTTGGGTGCAGGTTTCTCTCGCCCCTTCATCATCTATCCGAAKCCAATTGGAACTTGCCATCTATTAATTGCAATAGATGAATCTTCTTTTGACTCGTGTTCTCCTTCAYTRACTCAAAACTCCTACTTCAYTGAAAGAGGGGCAAGTTACCTGGCAGAGCGAGGTCAGTGATCCCAGGTTCAATGTCRCTGYAGAGATGAGGCRTGAGCATCTCGACACTGTGTTGTGCCTGTGCACCATTGGAAAATTTATCTACATTGGCTCCGCTGATAGAACAATTAGGATATTGAAAAGGGACCACGAAAGATTCTCACATTCAATCGTTACTGTCCTGCAGGGTCATGAGGTCTTCTTCGGCCATAACTGCTTCTTCTAAAGGGAGACGCACATAGAAGCTTCAAATAAGCCATGTGAATTTTTTTGAGAATGATGTCAGGTTTTCTGATGGATTTAATGTTGCCATTGCTAGGCAATTCAAGAAATTGGCAACTCCTTTGAACATGGCCCAAGCACTAGGTAATGTTGTATTGTGTGATGGGTATAATCATTGTGCTTTCTTGACTACAAAATACATACCTCCAGGAGTTTTTACAAAGACATAGGCAAAAACATTGAAAGGAAATCATCAACTTTCAAGTCAAATTGACATCTGGTTGAAGGATGGCGATTTGAATTTCTGCATAATGGGCAATAAGCATTTTATCTCTCTGCTACAATTTGATAAATTTCCAAGGTATGATGAATACTGCAATTTCATGAAATCTCTTGACATTTCCATGGAGGGAGTCTGAGTAAGCGCTTCTGCTGAGTCCTCCATGGAAGCAATTCAAGAAAGTGTCATTGCCTTCTTTCTAAAAATTCTACCAGAATACATTAATGGAGCTCCATTTTTTTATGAGGCCTCCTTTGGGACTTCGTCCTCACAACATCATGAAGAATTGAGTGGCTATGGTTCTGTTGATAGGTTTTATCAATTACACCAAGAGTTGAGTAAGATATTAGTAGGCAGAGATTGTAATAAGAAGCTCATCTTTCTAGGATTGGAGGTAGAATTTACTTGTGACTATGATTTTGATCATTATATTTATAAGTTTGAAGGGCTCCCGAATCAAAGTGGGTCTATTAGATATGGAAGAGAACTAATTTTGAAATGTTTACATCCAAAGAAGACCCTTAAGGCCATGCTAATGCAATTCAACGAAGAAGCATCTGTAGCGCCATTTTCATTTTCAGGTGACTGGGTCAAAATGAATATTAAAGGGAGTAAAGGGAACACATAAGGAACCTTTGAAGTTGTCAATAGAAGTTCCATAATTGTTCAGAACTGGATTGAGTCTCTGATTCCCAAGAAATTGCAGTGTTTACATAGAAACATTTGTTTTGTAACATTGTTGGTTACCAAAGTGGGAACTGATAAACAAATGCCTTTAGTTGGAATGCCTCTCACTCATAATATTTAGACAAAAGAGAACTTGAAGAGTGTTGAGCATGACCTGTCAAATGATTTTGGCAAGCTTTTTGAACAATTTGAGTCAACTGGTGAAGATATTGTTGATCAAGCGACGTGGGTCAAGCTCCTATCGAATAAACAGGCCAGGTCAATAATTTCATATCTTTATAAGACATCCAAAGAAGAGTTTGTAAAAAATCTTGAATCCATGGTAAGGAAAGAGTTCTGGAGTAATTTTCTAAAGAAGTTTGAATCTCAAGGCACAAAAACCATAAATCTTTTAAAACAGAACTGTAACATCCCAGTTTTCGAACCCCCGTTTTAAATAATGTATGGTTGCAATGCTAAAAGGCCTGAGTGCCCAAACAATTATTAAAGGGTGAGCATGCTCAAGAAATGTAATGTTTTGATCATTAATAATAATAAACACATCGATAGTTGCTAGACAGATAAGGACTAGAGTTATAGAGGGCTATGATTCCACAAGAGAGGGATCTTGAGGGACTAAGTGTTTATTCCTATACTTTAATTACCCTTTTTTTTGTCTAAGGGAGGGGATTGGTTACATGAGCTTCTTGGGGAAGGCCAAGAGGTTCTTGTTTCCCCACGAGGTTACATAAACCCGCCTCTGTTCTGATGGGGGTTTGGACTGATGACTTGTTCGTTGTTTTTCCCATTCACTCACTCATCCTTCCCACACACACTCCCATGCACGCACTCCCAAGCACCCTCTGACTCGTCCATTGATCCCTCATCATCCTACGTCTTGGCTTGGCAAGGGAAATGAATCTACTGAAGAACTTATCCACGGGGTAGTTGGTTGTAGTGGTCACTGGTGTGATCCAGCCGTGACCTGGGGCCTGCATGTCTGAAATGCGTTGGCATGTACCCTGTTTTGCTTACAACTGCGAGTCCTGAGAGTTCCAACATTGAGATTTTGGACCAGATGTGATAAAATCCCTGGAAGGAAGGAGAAGGACTACCTGAGGGACTGCATGGAAGAGAAGGGTGGAGGTCCATTCTCTTGGGTGGCACAGGCTGGGTGGAAGAGAGCTGGGTACTTGGATTATTGTGGGTTTTGGGAAACCTGAGAGAGCTTGAGAGTTGATTGGTTTGGGAACCCAATTACACTCTGGAACCATCCTTGTGGATTCATAGCCTTGGCTTGGGGGTGACATTGTTGTTGAGATTTGGAGCAGTGGTGTCAACCGTTGGGTGGAACGTCCTTGGTCTGTAGCCAGTTGGTGTCGCCTTATATAAAGATAAGTGCTCTATGTTGTTATTATTATAATCTATGTATGAATGTATTCCATTGTGTAATTATTTATCGTTAACTTAATATTTAGAATATGCATGCTTGCTAGATATTACTATGCATGTCATTAATTATGTTGTTGTATGCATCCTTAATAATGAAAGAACGTATCAACATGAGAAAGAAGTCCAAGGGTGGACTTGCAGGTAGCGTACCCGGCCTGTGGGTGGTTGGGTATATTACATATTGGTATTAGAGCTTCTAGTTGAAACACTGGGCTGGTATGGGCTGGATCTGTAGGTCAAAGCCTCGTGGTTGAGATCGAACTTTGACCGCGAAGTTGAGAAGCTCATGAGGAGTGGCATTGCAGAAGCTACCCAGGTGACAGAACATTGGATAGATCCAGGATCATTGGATCAGAGGACAGAGGAACAAGGTTCGTCTAATGAAAAGGAAGCAGGGGCTAAGGTCATATCCATCGGATCCCATTGGAGAGTGAGATCAATGGATAGGAGGCATTGCGGGGAACCAAGTTGCATGGGAGATCATTTCCCAAATCGGTCTCGCAATCCAAACCACAGTTTCCACTGAGGAGTTACATGTCAACGTCAAGAGAATTGCGAGGAGAAAAGTGGGTTACTCCAAACCTCTGATGCATGCCTCCACAAATTTTAAAGGCATGAAGTGACGTGACAGGTTAAGGCTCAAGCAACGAACCCCCAGAGAGAAGAAGAGATGGAGACAAGAAGTAAACGTCGACTGTCGGATCGTTCGAAGTAGATCCTGTCCGTTGATCACCAAGAGGTTATGTGTCAGCAGATTAGTAACTCTGGAGGAATCTATTCGAGAGGTTTTTCAGTTGAGAATTGAGACTCTCGAAGCCCAGAGAGTCGGAGAGACGAAGAAAACCTTGACCGTCCGATCATATGAGAGGAGCTCAACCATTGATCTGTCGAGAGCCACACGTCACCAGATCCATGGCTTTGGATAAAAGCTAGTGGGGCCAGATGAGTTTGAAATATGAGATTTCTGGAGTCTAGAATCTCGAAGGAATCGTAGCCGTTGATCCGCGGGAGACACGCATCAGAAGATTGCAAGCCCCGGATAAAAATGTTTTCAAGGAAAAAGGTTGAAGTTTGATATCTCTGAAGTTCGGAGCCCTGAAGTAAAACATAGCCATCAGATTGAGAAGGACACGTGGAGTAGATCCGTGGACTCTGGGTGAAGACCCGAAGTGAATCCTGGTCGTCTGATCTAGGAGGACACCTGGTGACAGATTGGCCAGTTCAGGAATTTAGAGTTCAGGAGAATTGGAAGTGTGCTAGTTTCAAAACTCCCGAAGCCTTGAAGCCCGAAGAGCCGAAGTAATGGGGTACGATGATGCCACCTAGGGGTGGTGTGGACCCTGGAATCCCCGAAGTGACGTGTCTGATGGATGCCACATGGGATGACGTGGACACATGGAAGGTGTGCCACGTGTCAGCAAGGTTTGAGCTTTTGGAATATTGAAAAGTTTATTAGAATGTGACACATGTCACCCACTTGATTAGGCCACGTGTCCACTTCCATCATTTCACCACGTGGTGACAGATCGTGCAGTCCGAAAGACTGGGCACTCCATAAGGGAAGGATGTGGCAAGTTGCGTTGGGTCGAAAACTCTCGAAGTCCCGAAGGCCAGAGTAGATATCGACCGTCAATTCCAGAAGAAATGCGTCGACATATCGTCGACTGCTGGTAAAAGAACTCTGGGAGAAAGTGCAGGAGGGAAGTTTGAAACTTTCGAAGCCCAAAGAGACAAAGTGAGTCATAGTCATTGATCTGTGGGAGGATACATGTCGACAAATCATGAACTCTGGGTAAAAGCATTCCAGGGGGGGGAGGAAAGCAAGGAAAGTTGAGACTTCCAAAGCATTAAGTTTGAAGTGGATCTCAATCGTTGATCACGAAAAAGGATGAGGACCGTTGATATGGTCCTGGCCAAAAGTTCTGAAGTCCTGAAGCTCTGGACAAGCACTTTTTCAGCTAAGCACAGGGTCATGACCTTGGTCATGTGCAGTTTGAGATCTTAGGAAAGGAGGGCTAAGGGAAGAATTGGTTGTCCTCGAGACAGAAAAATGCCAAGGTTTCTAGTCGTGTTCACCTGGGAAGTGATTTGAAGGAAGCACCAGCGTAGGGTGAAACTCTGTGTCAACCAGGGATAATAGGACATTATTATTTTTGGAGAATGGGGATACAATATCCATAAACAAAACAAAAAGAGAGACATGTAGCATGGTTTGGAAAATTTCGTTATCATATGCGTAATTCTAACAAAATGGTCGCTTGCCCATTTTTCATAATTAAGGGGCTTAAGCACACCAGGGCAGGATGCATATTCAGGAAATGGAAGAAGGTGAGGGAGCCTCTAGTCATGAAAAGGATGTTGAAGGCTAGAATACCATAGTTGGTAATTCAGAGACAGAGTCCAACGGGCACAAGGAAAAAGGAGAACATGAAATGTTGATAGAAAAGGTAAGAAGCTTGAAAATGGAAGTGCATAGCTACAAAGCAGACAACGAGAGATTGATGAGAGAGAAAATTCAGATAAATGCTCAAGTGTTGCAGAGTTTAATTTAGTTGCAGATGAAAAAGAAGAAGGGATCCAACTCAAGACAAGAAGAAGGAGACAGGTGTCATGAAAGAAGGGATGATTGTGCAAGAGTTGGTTATTTTAGAAGTGCTAGCAAATCTCGTGGAAACCACTCACCTCCACACTCAGAAAGAAATTTTTATGCATCGAAAGATCTCGTAAGAAGTCTAGAGGTGTCCCCTGTCAGGTAACAAATAAGGAAACAAGAGGTATATAGTTTGCAAGGAGAGCCGAGGAAGCTCAAGCCACCTTCCTTCGATGGTGAAAGAGAAAGGGAAGATGATGTTGAAGCATGGTTGCTTGGGCTCAGGAGATATTTTCATTTGCATAAATACTCATCAAACCTGGAAGGCAGGATTTCACCTACCATTTATACGGGAAAGATGTAGCATGGTGGGGCCAACTGCAGCAATTGGAACATGTTAATGAAAGTAGGATCACTTGGAAGCAGTTCAAGAAGAAATTCCAGAAGGAGTACCTCTCAGATCATTTCTATGACAAGAAAATGCAGGAGTTCTTTGAACTCGGGTTGGGAAGCATGACTATGGCAGAGTACGAGAATAAGTTCTTGGGATTGTTAAAGTATGTCAAGTTCATTGGTGATGAGAAAGTGAAAATACAAATATTTCTATGTGGATTGTCAGCATTTTATAAGGAAAAGATCAAGTATGATGAACCCAAGACCTTGACTGAGGCCATCAGGAAGGATAAATACATGTATGAGCAATGCCATGGAAGAGAATCTATGCAGAAATCTTGGAAAGAAAAGAATAATGTGAATTCAAATCAGAGGAGGAAAGGATTCAAACCTCCCTTCAATAGAAACGAGCCTAATAGAAATCATCAAGATCAGTATTCTAAAGGGGATTTCAAGAAGGAAAATTCCTTGGGAAAAAGGGGAAGACCACCAATCCAATGTTGGGGATGCAAGAAAGATCACTTGTACAAGGATTTCCCACACAGAAAGAACATAGTGAAGACTGTGCATAACATCCAAGAGGCTACAACAGTCAGAGATATGGGAAGAATCTATGCAGCTTTAAATGATCGACAAGCATAATACCAGTCCAATGTGATCGAGGTGGAAGGAAAGATCATAAATCATCCTGTTGCTATTTTGATTGATTCAGGAGCAAGTCATTGTTACATTGATCTTAAGATAGTGGATAGATTACATTTGGAAAAAAGTAAACTTGGAAAAGTTTGGTTCAGTTAGCCACATGAAACAAAAGAAGAATCCATGACATGGTCAGAGGTTGTTCCATAAGTCTTAATGGTGTGAATACTAGTACTGATCTAAATATCATACCATTGGGGTATTATGATGTTCTAAGTGGGATGGATTGGTTGGACAAGCATCATTCTTTCCTAGATTTTCATAACAAAACATTTACATGTCTTGATGGATATGGAAAACAAAGCATTGTGAAAGGAATTCCAAGACCCATCTCTATAAGAGAGATTTCAGCCTTACAACTGAAAAGATGTTTTAGAAAAGGATGTCAACTGTATGCAACTCATGTGGAAGAGCCAGATAATGCTAAGGGGCCAAGCCTTGAAGATTTATCGGTGCTACAGGAATTTGAAGATGTATTCTAAGAAATACCCGGATTTCCACCAAGAAGGGAGATAGATTTCTCAATTGATTTAGTGCTAGGATATGCCCCGATGTCAAAAACACCTTATAGAATGAGCACACCTGAGCTAAAAGTATTACAAATGTAGTTGGAGGAATTTTTGAAGAAAGGGTACATACGTCCAAGTGTTTCATCTTGGGAAACACCAATACTTTTTGTCAAAAAGAAGGATGGAACCTTGAGGTTGTGTATTGACTTCTGACAGCTGAACAAGTACACTATAAAGAACAAGTGTCCACTACCCTGAATTGATGACCTCTTTGATCAGCTAAGAGGAGCAAAGATATTTTCAAAGATTGACTTGATGGCAGGATACCATTAGGTAAGAATGAAGGAAGAAGACATTCATAAGACAACCTTTAGGACCATGTATGGAAATTATGAATTTGTAGTGGTGCCTTTTGGACTGACCAATGCACCAACTATATTCATGTGCTTAATGAATGGCATATTCAGAAATTATCTAGACAAGTTTGTCATAGTATTCCTAGATGACATGCTTATCTATTCTAAGTCCGGAGAGGAGCATGAACATCACTTAAGACTGGTGTTGCAAGTACTAAAAGAACATTAGTTGTATGTCAAGTTGAGTAAGTGTTCTTTTTATCAAAAGCATATCCATTACTTGGGACACATTATTTCAGAGTAGGGCATAGTAGTAGATCCCGAAAAGATTGAAGCCATTAGAGGATGGCCAACACCCAAAAATGTGTCAGACGTCGAATCTTTTATGAGATTAGTTGGATACTAAAGAAGGTTCATAATAGTGTTCTCTAAGAATTATCATCCCATCACTTCTTTGCAAAAGAAGGGAACTAAATTTGAATGGACACTCCAGTGTGAAAAGAATTTTAATCTGTTAAAGGAATTACTTACCAGTGCACCTGTATTGAAGATTGCTGACCCAAATGAAAGTTTTGTGGTATGTGCAGATGCTTGTAAGGAAGAACTTGGGGGAGTCCTCAAGAAAAATGGACATGTCATTGGATATGAGTCCAGAAATATTAAGGAACATGAGAGGAACTATGCCACCCATGAATTGGAACTTGCTTCCATTGTTCACGCATTGAGGATGTGGAGGCACTATCTCATGGGGAAGAAATTCGAATTAAGGACAGACCACATTGGCCTGAAGTATCTTTTTGAACAACCGACCTTGAATGCTAGTCAAACAAGATGGCTAGAATTTTAAGTGAATATGACTTCGATATCAAGCATATCAAGGGAAAGGAGAATAAAGTTGTCGATGCACTTCATAGGAGAGTGCATCTCATGCATTCTACTGCTATCAGTATGCATCAGTCAAACTTGAAGAGCATAATTTTAGATGGTCTTGTTACAGATCAACATTATCTACAGGTAAAGGAAAACTTACAACAGGGAAATGTACAACAGAGAATAAAGGAGTATGAGATAAATGAATATGGATTACTCATGCATAGAAATTGAATCTATGTTCCTAGTTCTGGAGGACTGAGGAATTTGGTATTGAAGGAAATGCATGATGTTCCTTATGTTGGGCATCCCGGTTACCAAAAAAACATTACAGTAGTAAGAAGCCAGTTCTTTTGGTCGAGAATGAAGAAGGACGTTGTTGATTACATCGCTTGATGTATGGATTGTCAGAAAGTGAAGGCTAAGCATAGGCACCCAACGGGTTTTGTTGCAGCCATTGCCAAATCCAAAAAATAAATGGGAAGTGATCACCATGGATTTCATCACAGGATTACCCAAAAAAAATAAGCAACATGATTCCATCATGGTGGTGGTTGACAAGTTAACAAAGGCTTCTCATTTTGTGCCGGTGAAGACAATGCATACAACATCTAATATTGCAGAAATTTTCATGAAGGAAATTGCTAGGTTACATGGGATACCTAGAAAAATCATATCAGACAAAGATACAAAGTTTACCTCCAATTTCTGGAGGGGATTGTTTAAAGAATTTGGCACAAATCTAAACTTTAGCATAGCATACCATCCCCAGACATATGGGAAAACAAAGAGAGTCAATCGAATAATCGAAGACATGTTGAGAATGTATGTGATGGATAAGTCGTCTAAGTGGGAAGATTACGCACACTTGGTTAAGTTTGCATATAACAATGGGTATCAAGTTTCCTTGAGAATGAGCCCATTTGAAGCCTTGTATGGTAGGAAATTCAATACTCCAGTGAGATGGGACAACCCAATAGACAGGGTGGTACTTGGGCCGAAGTTGCTCAAGGATATGGAAGACGAGGTGGTTAAGATCAAGCAGAATCCAAAGGCAGCTTAGGATAGACATAAATTTTATGCGAATAAGAATAGGACAGTTAGAGAATTTAAAGTAGGGGAGCATGTACTTTTGAAAGTGAATCCCAAGAAAATATCTTTGAAATTGGGTAGTTATACAAAGCTGGCAGCCAGATTCTGTGGTCCATTTGAAATATTGGATAGAATAGGGTTGATTGCATACATGCTTGCATTTCCATATTCCATGAATGTGCATAATGTATTTCAAGTATATTTACTAAAGAAATATGTACATGATCCTACCCATGTTATTGATTGGCATATGATTCAGGTAGAGACGGAGGGAGACTTTCAGGTTCAACCAGTGCGAGTATTGGAAAAAAAATTCAAAATGCTTTGGAATCGAGTTATAGAACTGGTAAAAGTTCAGTGGACCTGCTATGGTCCTGAAGATGCTACCTAGGAGAATGAAGATGCCATGCAGGCAGAGTACCTACAGTTGTTTGAATAAAGTTGAGATTTTGATCTCTATTTTGTATATGCACTGAGGACTATGCCAAAATAAGGGGGAGGGGATGTAACATCCTAGTTTTCGAACCCCCATTTTAAATAATGTATGGTTACAATGCTGAGAGGCTTGAGTGCCCAAACAATTATTAAAGGGCCATTATGCTCAAGAAATGTAATGTTTTGATCATTAATAATAATAAACACATCATTGGGTGCTAGACGAACAAGGACTAGAGTTATAGGGGAATATGATTCCACAAGAGAGGGAGCTTGAGGGACTAAGCGTTTATTCCTATACTTTAATTACCCTTTTTTTTTTCTAATGGAGGGGATCGGTTACGTGAGCTTATTGGGGAACACCGAGAGGTTCTTGTTTCCCCACGAGGTTACTTAAACCTGCCTCTGGTCTGATGGGGGGGCTGGACTGATGACTTGTTCATTGTTTTTCCCGTTCACTCACTCATCCTTCCCACAAACACTCCCATGCACCCCCTGACTCGTCCATTGATCCCTCATCATCCTGTGTCTTGGCTTGGAAAGGGAAATAGAGCTACTGAAGAACTTAACCATGGGGTAGTTGGTTGAAGTGGTCGCTGGTGTGATCTGGTCGTGACCTAGGGCCTGCATGTATGAAATGCATTGGCTTGTACCCTATTTTTCTCACAACTGCGAGTCTTGAGAGTTCCAACAATGAGATTCTGGACCAGCCGTGCTGGAAGCCCTGACAAGAAGGAGAAGGGTTGCCTAAGGGACTGTGTGGTAGAGAAGAGTGGAGGTCCATTCTCTCGGGTGGCACAGTTTGGGTGGAAGAGAGTTTCATACTTGGATTGTTGTGGGTGCTGGGAAACTTGAGAGAGCTTGAGATCTTGAGAGATGACTGGTTTGGAAGCCCAATTACACTCTGAAACCATCCTTGTGGATTCATAGCCCTGGCTTAGGGGTGACAATGTTGTTGAGATTTGGCGTAGTGGTGTCTATGGTTGGGTGGAACGTCCTTGGTCTACAGCCAGTTGGTGTCGCCTTATATAAAGATAAGTGCTCTCTGTTGTTATTATTATTATCCGTGTATGAATGTATTTTGTTGTGTAATTATTTATCGTTAACTGAATCTTCAGAATATGCATGCTTTTCGGATATTACTGTGAATGTCGTTAATTATGTTGTCTTATGCATCCTTAATAATGAAAGAAGGTATAAACATGAGAAATAATTCCAAGGGTGGGCTTGTAGGAAGCGCACCCGGCTTGTGGGTGGCTGAGTATATTACAGATTGGTATCAGAGCTTTTGGTTGAAACACCGGGCCGATATGGGTCGTATCTGTAGGTCAAAGCCTCATGGTCAAGATCAAACTTCGACCACGAAGTTGAGAAGCTCAGGAGGAGTAGCGTTAAAGAAGCTACGTAGGAGACAAAACGTTGGATAGATCCAGGATCGTTGGATTGGAGGACAGAGGAACAAGGGTCATCTGATGAAAAGGAA
>SNQJ01S0168991.1:0-20736 GCA_010110895.2 Picea sitchensis | reverse complement strand
TGTGTCCTTCCTTATCCTTCTCTTTTCCATTCCCATTAGAGTTCGATCCTTCGACTCCCAGGTTAACATCCTTTCCTTCCTGTTCGTCTTCTATTTCGGGGATAATCTGCACCTTTCCCCACTCCATACTCGGCGTTGTTTAACTGGAATCCTGACCTCTGTTGAACTCTGCACACGCACTCTGTGCAATTAAATTCAAAGTTTGTCAGGCCATTACTCCTTACTAAACAATTCATAACATTTATATCTAATACGAACAAGAACAAAATACATTTCGATTCCAATAAGTTTTCTGAGTTCTTGTTTGGCTCTGCAATTTCAGGACTTCATTTTTTTCGGGTTTTCGAAGCTTTCATTTTCGGTACTTCGGAATTTCGGGACTTCGGGTTTTTGTACCTCGGGACTTAGGGTTTCGGGGTTTTGGCCCACGAGGCTTTCCAACTTGCTTTCCTTTCTAAATCCCGACTTCCAAAATTCCGACTTACTTTATCCTCTGGGCCCACATAGCACAGTGGTCACCCACAACCATGGTGGCACATGAAACGTTCTTAAGGGTCCACGTCGCTTTTAATGACATCATCGGGTCCCACTTCTCTCTCTTCCAAAGAGAATGGACCCCATCATGCGGTTAAGTAAAGTACAGGTGGCAGAGAAGAGATACAAAACGGTAGTCAATAGGATAGGAGGGGGCCCCACTTCACACGCCACACTATTTTGGACCCCCCCCCTCATTAAAGGCTGAATGGCAAGGGGGATCCGGAATTCACCTGAGCATCGTTGATCAAGGTGAATTAATCTCAACTGTTTGAGAGTTGCACGTCCGATTTCGGACCCCCCGCCCCCCCCAAAGCTAAAGGTAGAACAACAAGGGGGCTCCAAAATGAAACCTTAGTCGTAGATCTGGGTGGGTGGACTCTGGCCGTCCAGATCTGCTCGTTATTTATCTTAATGCACATTCGCGCCCCGACTTAAAGATGACTTCTCTTCCTCACATCTAACGGTCGTCACAGACTCTGGGATCCTTCAAAAGAATCTCGTCCATTCATTGGGACTTAGCCACATGCTAACATCTCGATAGTATGGTTAGGATTTATCACAACGAGAGTCCGAGTTCTTTGTCAATGAAACTCCCGAATCCCCGATTTTTCGAAACGAGTAATCTCTCAACACGTGGCCATCTCAAATTGGATGGCCCACGACTGCTCTGGGGTTTCCACCATGGAAAGTCCCGATCCTTTTAGGGTTTTGGGCTTCCAAATGCCGATGCGCTCTAACTCCCGTTATCCCTCCGGGCTAGACTCATGGTTCACACGACCTCCCCTTATATGACCACAGTCATACCTCCTATCGGGGTTTCAGACTTTCCAATGCTGAAACACATATGTCCTCAGGATTCGCGAAACGCCGAACCCTGATATGACGATGGGCTCCCGATCTCGCCCACGTGTCCCAACTAATGGACGACTCAGATCGTTCCCAGGACTTTTACCATGAAAATTCCCGACCTCCTTCATGACTCCCGATATCGCGATTCCCGATTTCCTGAAATGGGGAAATCTCATGACACGTGTCCTCCGTCTTTCGGACGGTCTAGATCTATTTCAGAGCTTTTGCCCCTAGAATCTGAGGTTTAACCTTTGGACATCTCCCGATAGATCCTACGGCTGACGGGTTTTCCAGCCGAGATCTAACGGCTCAGACGGTTCCTAACCAATTCGAAATTTCGCATATCGCGATTTCCACATTCCTATGTATTTCAAAAGGAATTTTAATTCCTACGCACATTTTTCCAGATCTGATGGTCAGGAGGGCTCACCTTCCCTCCCGAATATATCCTAAGGTTCTAACACCATTGTTGTAGAGACCTGTCTCCCTGTGGCCATAGACCACACCAGCTGCGGTTTCACTCGCCGCTATACTTCCTAAGCTCGTAAGCACAGTCAAGCAACTACTTGACACTCCGGAACAAACCAAGGTTCAAAATTGGTCCTCCAAACCCAATTTCCTTCGCATTCTCGGTCCAAAGACTGCTCCACTGGCCCATCTAGGCTCAGTGTCAAAACCTTCGCTCTGATACCAATTTGTAGTGCACCCACTCTGCCACTTTCTGATACTATGTTTAATCGCTCTGATACCAATTTGTAGCGCACCCATTTTAGAACTCTGGGCTTACTCGCGCTCTGATACCCATTTGTACACACCATTTGTACAAAGCTCATACATATATCATATATCTAATGCATTTAACAAATAAACACATTTAACTCAGAGTAAAACATATCATTACTGCTATAATTAAACAATCCATGGTATTCTATATTAATTCGTATACACAGCGGAAAACATGATAACATTTATAGTAGAGACATGATAAAATGTGATAATACATAGTTAGACACTTATCTTGTAACAATGGTGGAATCCACCAACCAAATGAAGGCCTTCCATGAACCTCCCAGCCTTAGACATCACTGCTCATCAAATCAGCAGTGGATCACCCCCGAGCTGGGACTAAGATCCACAACAAGGCAGCGAATCTAGGCTCAGGCTGAGGTTACAGGGAAAATAGTCACATACAACCACAAGGACATAATGCTCTCCCAGGAATCTCCCATGCTCACTACCCACAGACCCTCATTCCCCACATGCCTGTTCCAGCCTAGGAGAATGCACCTTCTCTGTCACCTAGATAGTCCTTCAGCTGCCAATCTCCCTTACCTTGGGTTACAAGAACAGACCGAACCGGAAGTCTCCGGGCTCTATGGCAGCTACACGGTTCCTTCCAGGAGTTCTCTCCTTCCTCTGCGCACTCTCTCACCTGGAGGGAGTCTCTCACAAGCCAACAAGCCTCACGCAGTCCAATACTACGTAGTCTTAACATTCCCACGGGAAAATAGACACAGGCTTTCCAAAAATTGGTTTGGAAATCACATGATGGCTTCACAGTCACGGCTTTAGAACAGGGAATGATCGCATAGGCTTGCTCAACTTTCCCCAGCAAGCAAGAATCTTCCGCGTAATCAACACAGTCTTCTCATAGGCTGGGGTTACATGCACGAGATTTCTCAGAATCAGACACAAACATTCGAGTCATAGGGTCTCCGCCCCCAAGGTTCTCTCCAGGAGTAAGGTTCGTCACACTGCTCAGAGCTCCGTACGCGTTCAGACAATCCGGTGGAATGGGAATCAGAAGCTTCTCATGGCTCACCCTAGCTGTTTAGTCGCATGCACCAGTGTTGACACTTGTCACCCATGGAACTGCATGGGATCCACCAGCACACGTTCCTCCCACCACTTGGGAATTCACGTGTCCTTCCAAAAGGACTTAGGATAAAAACATATGATGCACATATCTTTTGGAATAATATTAAAATATTATTCCAAGGCTTAAGCCCCCCCGAGGCTTAGCCCCTAGGCTCAACACTTAGCCCCTTTCCCACCTTCCAGCCCTTAATTCCTTGCCCACTCTGTGGATTCTCAGTCCCCCTTCACTCATTCATCGTGGTCGGTCTGCACCTGGCGGTGTTTATATTTTATTAAATGTTCTGCATACATACAAGTACAACAGCAGGCTCCTGGCCTTCAACACTTAGGCTCCCAGGCCTAACAAACACATAAGCCTCTAGCTTATACAAACTTGGCTCACCAGCCTATAAAACATAATTACAATTCCTTTCAAAACATGGTTTACAACGGGGCTCGGCCTTGGGGACACTACACCCCCCCACTCCAGTTATCTCAATTCTAGAAGTGCGTTGTGCTACCTATGACACATGGAAAGATCAATATGATACTGAACCTGACTTTCAAGATATATGGGCAGCATTGCAAACTCCCATAGTGATCAATTAGACCCCCTTCCTAGACTACACTATTTGGGATGGATGGCTCTATAAGTTGAATTTTTATGTGTTCCACACTCAGAGGACCCCCTCTTTCTCATCAGGGAGGTGCATGCTTCAGCCCATGGGGGCCACTTTGGTACCACAAAGACCATCCAACATCTTCAATTCCATTTCCATTGGCCTTCCATGCAGCCTCAAGTTGAAAAATTTATCGGAGCGTGTGCATTATGCTCACAATCCAAGCCATCCAACCAGAAGCATGGGTTATATCAACCACTACCTCTTCCTTACCGGCCTTGGGAGTCAATATCAATGGACTTCCTCAGTGGACTTCCGACAACCCAAAAGAAACATGATGCAATATGGGTAGTGGTATGTCGCTTTAGCAAAATGACACTTTTTATCCCATGTACAAAGACTACTACAACAGTACAAACAACATAACTCTACTTTTGACATGTCTAGCTCCATTTTCTCCTCCCAAGCACTATCTTATCACACACAAATTCTCACTTCCTCAACACATTTTGGAAGACAATATGGGCACTATTGGGGTGCCACCTCAAGTTTTATACTCAATTCCATCCTCAAACGGATGACCAAATAGAGGTTGTCAACAGGGTCTTGCTTCATGATATTCGAACTCACTTTGGGTGCAACAAACAATGGGACAATTACTTGTACATCCTACAACATAGGTACAAAAAGGAAACACATTCTTCTATAAGGTTTTCACCTTTTGAAATCTGCTTGGGGTTCCAACCAACATCTCCAACCGAACTCCCACTCACTTGGGCCCCTCAAGGTACCTTCCATTAACAACAGGAACAACTCTCAGCACAACAGTTTCTCCAACAAATTGCACAATGCCACACTGCAGTAACAGAAGCACTTAAAGTAGCTCAAGAGCATGCCAAACAATGCCATGAAAAACAAAGGAGCTTCATGTCCTTTCAACCGAGGGATAAAGTATGGTTACACTTGGATAATAAGCGCTTCAAAGGTCACCATCACAAGCTTCTGCCAATAAGATATGGCTCGTATACCATCCTCGACAAGATTGGAGAAAATGCTTATAGGTTGGATCTTTCACCATAACTCGGAATCCAAAATGTTAATAATGTAAATCACTTGAAGTTGTTTGAGCCTTTCCTCTTGGAGGAACCAATTATCATTACTCATCCAGTGGACAACATTCTGGATTTCCAACTCCCATTGGCCAACGACACTCTATTGGACACCCAGACCCACTCTACAAGGCACCGAGCATATACTTCATATCTGGTGGCCAGCCAAGGACAAACTCCAGCTCAGGAAAAGTGGATCACAGTTGAAGTATTGCATAACAATTTTCCTCACATTATCATGGAAGCCGAGACACTTCCAAATTTAAACAGGGAGAAATTGGGCCAAGGAGGCCACCTAGGGGAACGCCGACCTTGGGCGCACACTTAAGCCAACTAGGCTCAACCCACTTCACATTTTTGATGCTATTTAAATATGAATATGTAAATAACTGGTTCCCTGAGTATATAAGGTGAACTGAGAATCAAATAAAACATTCTTCTCTTTTCTTGAAGCGATTGTCTCACTTGGTTTTTGTTGTCTAAGTTTTACTTCACGTTTTTACTGCATTTTCATTTTTTGGGCATTTTTAGGGTTAGCGAGTGCACCTCTCTTCATGGATTCATCATGGCTGCTCCTTTTGACACGGTTCCACACCTAAGAGAAATCTCAATCCATTAGCTAACCAATATCTCGGAGGAAAATCCATTTTGGAAAGTTTTTCTAAAGGAAACAAGAGGGCGCACCAAACTGGGTTTTTTTCCCTTGCATGTTTTCTCATTATCGGGATGAAGTAAGTGTGCCCTACTCTATGGCTGCACTGAGATTCTCCTTTTGATCCCCATAAATCACACTGAGATATCCCCTTCCTCTTGGCTACTCTCAGATCATCTCGACACTAGATCTCCATCACTGGACCACTCAAAACTAATGATGTGGCCTTGCTCAAAATTGCGCCCCTGTTGAGTTTTTGGTCAATTGCCGGAAAATGGCTTGTTTGGTCACCTTCCCTATCAGATCTCCTTCCTTCAGGAGATCATTTGTCCATTTTAATTTTGTATTTCAATGCATCTGAATTGATGTAATGCACTTTATTAGGCACATTTGTTAGTTACTCTATATTTCAATTTCAACATTGTAATCATATTTGTCCATTTGAATTTTGTATTTCAATGCATCTAAATTGATCTAATGCAGTTTATTAGGGACAATTGTTACTAACTCTCTATTTAAATTTCAACATTCTAATCATATTTGTCCATTTGAACTTTGTATTTCAATGCATGTGAATTGATCTAATGTAGTTTATTAGGAACATTTGTTGGTAGATTTGGAATAGATTTTGCCTACTCTATTTCAATTTCAACATCTTAATAATATTTGTCCATTTGAATTTTGTATTTCAATTTCAATATCCTAATAATATTTGTCCATTTGAATTTTGTATTTCAATGCATTCGAATTGATCTAATAAAGTTTATTAGGGACAAATTTGGAAGAGATTCTACTTACTCTCTATTTCAATTTCCACATTCTAATAATATTTACTACTAATACGATAATATACAATAATATTTGGATTGGGGATTTTATTTCTTAACAATTAAAATATTTTCATCTTAAGTGCTATAAGGAAAATTGATATCTTGGGAAGCTAATTGTCTAATCATTTTATTTATATTGACCACCACCAATATAATATTAATAATAATAATAATAATAATAATAATCTATTTTTAAGGTCACTTCCAAGCCACACCAAATTGGTGTATGAGACCCCCTTGTTTGTGGGACAAGGGACTCCCCTCTGCCCAACGATTTGACTGGTAAAGTCTATGGAGGTATACATACCCTACCCCCCTCTCGATTTGAACTTATGACCTCTTAAGAGGAAACACATGTTCTTAACCATTAGGCCCACTCAGACTATATTATGGGCACTTGTAGTATCTGATTTAAGGGCAAAATTTCATTCATGAACTAATTTTCAACTATTTCAAAATTAAATGACTATTTTTTTAAATATTAATAGTTTTGCCTCAATTTTCTATTATGTATTTGATATATATTGTACATTACTTCATTAAAAATTAAAAAATACTTATATAAAGTGGATTTAGCACATGACCACACTTGTATTATCCCTAAAACTTGTCCATGTTCCATTCAATCAACCTTCCTTGATCACGATTTCAATGCTAAATTCTAGGTTTTCTTTGAATCTAGGTTTCTTTGAAAATTCATAAGGATTTCTGCCCCTAGATAAGGAGCATTGAATATATGGCATTTCAAAGCTGAACCATTTAACTTCATAATGATATGGTTAAAGGGATTTCCATATAGGGGGTTTACTCGAATTTGCGTAATCTGAGTTTCCAAGTATGTATTTATTGGATCATTATAGAAAAAATTATGTCGAAGGGAGATTTTGTTAAGGGCTTTTCATAATAAATGGTTAAATTTTTTTTATCTTTGAACTTTTCCATCTCAAAATTCAACAATCTACTATGTTGAAGGATATTGGCGCGACAAAAAAAACAACGACCAGTACTTAAACCATATTATTTGTTTTTTATTTCCTTTTATGCACTTTGTTTTGGAAAGTGTAAGATTAGGCATAATATCAACCCATTTCTAATTATATCTAATGTTTTCCTTACCAAGAGGATGTATAAATACTATATAAAGTTAATTTTCTATATAAAATTTATTGTATTGGCATCACCAAGATATTATGTTTATGTAGGTACATTGATGTTTAAAGTGTACATCATGTTGAACTAAATAAACCTAAGGTAATATTTTATTTACAAATATGTACTTATATGGATAAAGATGAGAGGGTGTAGGTTTATGCAATAAAATATTTGTGATTGATTGTAAATATTGTTAATTTCCACATGTACAAGGAGTGTATTAGGTACAATTGCAGTATCTACACCATTTAATTGGCATTTCCACAATAAGTCTTCAACCCATCATCCAACCTTCAACCCATTGTCCATTGGAACAATGTTTGAAAATGATCCCTTTCGGATCTTGGTGATAGCTTCACCCATATTGTACCAACAATTGAGGATCAAAGTGCATTGAATACTTGCATTTTCCTCCAATTAAATCTAGACAAGAGAGAAAAAAACTTTCCTATATGGTTAAAGTAATTTTAAACAAAAGACAATGTCCAAGCCTTGAGGACACAATCAACCGTTAGATGTTGAATTGGATAAAAATACAATCGTTCCAACCATCTCAAGTGGTCTTCTGAAAAGTATGCCATCTATGAAATCCACAACATAAATAACATTCAAATCAACAATGATGCATGTGATTGTGAAGCATGTCTTTAAAACCATAAGCATTTTAGTCATTAAGGAGCATATGTTGAAAACCTAAAGCAAAAAAAAATATTACCAACATCATTTTCCACCTTCTTTATCTTAAAAACCTCACACATTTCTCCATCCTTCTTTCCACCTCAGTAAATATAAATTCCATATCCTACATTATAACTCATCCCATCATGGAATGGAGAAACATGTTTTGCAATTGAACTCCTTGTTGAACTTAAGAACACCATAGCACTACTATATCTATGTATGCATTTTATTTGGAAAGTAATAAGACACCTTTTATTAGTTTTAGTTTTTCCACTAGATATGATAGAGCAACCTATAGTGAACAACGCTCCTGCTACTAGAATTTGTTCACTCCCAACCATTCCAAATATTTGTGCATTTTAAGATGTTGAAAGGATTGAACCACTAAGAGTATAAAAAAAAAAAATATCCACAACAAGACAAGAGTCATCCTCATAATGATCTCTCGTATAACAAGAAAATTCTATATATATACCACATAATATGATTTAATGCTATATATATTGTTTTTTTTTAATTCCTATTGGACATTGTGTTTCTAGACTAGACTAGATTTAGTTTTAGAAATCTATTTCCTAACAAGTATAAGTTTATGAAAAACCCAAGTCCCACTTCAGGTGGGAATGTAGTTGACTATTTCAATGCTGATATATCTTATTATTAAAGTAATTTAACTTAGATGAATTAGTCATACATATTCTATTAGGGTTTACTAAACATAGAGGCCATTCAATTTGTTTAGATATTTTTTTAAGGCAGAGCTATTTCCCAATACCCATATTAGGTACACTTAGATCTATCTTTAAAAAATGAAACACACAAGCATAGGCCCATTTGAGTTTCAAAGTGTTATTTAAACAAAGGGCCATTTGTTTATATAAGGAAAGCTCCATCCCTTTGATGGCTCATGTAGTTATCCAATACAAAGGTTTTGGGGGCACCAATTCAAATATGGAAAAACATCGAGAGTTCCCATTTGGGGAGTTGGGCATCCATATCTCTAAATATGATTTGTGAGAGATAGCCTATGTGATATTCATTGCAATGTGAAAATCATGAGTTGGCATATCCACCCTCACATACATAACTCAACCAAACAAGTTGTAGAGGTCTGATAAATAATAACCATCATTGTATTAATCAAGAGAGTCATTGGCTTGATATCCTCAAATATGAGCAACCATTTGAAGGACAATAGCCCTTCCAAATTGAATAAACCCTAGACAATAGGAGATATTTTAAAGGTAGATTAATGCTTCCTAAATACGAGTGCCCATGTTCGCTTAGCTCTCTTAAGAGTTTCCATTGGATAGATACATATTAGAATCTTTCTCATCTCTTTATGACATTTTTTTTTATATTGTGGCATGCAATGAATATGTATGAAAAGCCAAAACTTAAGACATCTTAAATTCTACGTTGTTTCTTTACTACCTTTATTTAGTAGTTGAAGGGGTTGACATTTTTTTACTACCTTCATTTGGTATTTGTTGGGATTGACATGATATGAAGCCAAATTTTCTTACACCATTGGTTTTATTTAGGGATTTTGAGCAAGCCAAGCTTAGGGCTCAAAAGAAACATTGTGCTTATCATGTACCCATGTATTCACCATGGTTTGGGAGGTCTCTAGTGTGCTTACAATTTTTTGATTGTTTAATTTCACCTTCTTAAGATTTCACTCATAATGATATAATTCTCTCTGTAAATATCATTTTTGTAAGGGATGTTGAATAGTAAAATACCTGTTATTTTTCCTGTACATGACCTAGAGAAAAAGAATCCATATGAATCCATACTAGTACTAAAGTTTGTATTATGTGTTTTTCTAGCAGTGTTAAAGTCTCCAATTTTCTCAATTTTTGGATATTAAGATCTCATTCCCCTCCTCTATTGGTAAAGAAGCTTTGCTCCCGACCCTCTTATGTTGGGAAGGTGACTTCTCTCATTTATTTCCTTTATCAAGAAAACTACTTCACTCCTTTTGACTTGAAGAAATTGTTTACCCTTGTTGATGCATGCCTTTGGGTGCAATACATATGATTTGGTTTATGTGTACTAACATACTACTTCACTCCTTTTGACTTGAAGAAAATTTTTACCCTTGTTGATACATGCCTTTGGGTGCAATACATATGATTTGGTTTATGTGTACTAGCATGTATTTCAGGTTTGGGAAGGGGATTAAAAATGTTGATTGCCATTTATTTTTTAGCATTGTCATTTCCCGAAAAGAAAAAACCAAAAAAATCCAGAATAATCCACTACCAGGAAAATGAGAATGCCTTGTAGTGGAGGTTTTTAGGAGCCTCCTCTAAAAATTTATCCTTTATCTATTTATACAATAGAGGTTGAGAGGTGGGCGGTGACCGAAGGTTTTTGCACAAGTAGTTTTATGGGTGAACCTATAAGGAACATAAAATAAACCTCGGTGTGCATATAAAAAATGATGCCCTAATGAAAAATATTTTACAAGGATTGAACGGTCAATCGAAGGGTCTGTGGCTAGGGTTTGCCTGGCCGCAAACCCATCACTTTTACTTTCTCCTCTGCCTCCTCTGCGCGGTTCTCCTCCAACGAACTCCTCCTCCCTGCAGACTACTACACCACGGTGTTATCTACTTTCTATGGCTCCATTCTTTCATGGATTTCCTGCGGGGAGACTTTCTATTTCCTGTCGATCGTTCCTGGTGTGCGGATCAGGATTTCTCTGGATGGAGGCAGTGGTTAGTAGTCTCTTATGGTGTTGTATCTTCTTCGCTCTAGTTATTTTGTTTTTCTCAGACCGCGTCTTATGCCCGTATCCATTCCCTTCAGTGGTGATGTGAGCAAAGTCTACTGTTGGAGCAAATCCATTATTGGTTATGGGCTGGAGCCATTTCTTTAGGGTGCATTTGCGGGCGTTTCGCCTGGTGTTTTTCCTTGTGATATCTATATTCTCCCCCGAGAGGATTCCTATTCTGCAGGCGTATGTTGTTTCTCCATCCCACCTCCCTCTCTGGTATCGGGTTCAGTGTCAGGGTTTGATGCATTCCATGGGATTCATGTCCTTAGTTTCAAAGTTTGAAAGTCAAGATTCCGACTTTTTCCGGTTAGGGTTTAGAGATTTTTGGACCCTCTCTTTTTCTTGAGAGGAATTTCTGACTTAGTCCGTCCTACTTTAGGGCTTTATTTGGAGGTATGCCATGTGTCAGCTCTCAGCCTGGGTCTCTTGGGGTTTCTCTATGTTGTTTTCTCTTCCTGTGGCGGTTCTTCCCTCGTGGGTGCATAGATCTAGTGTGGGTTCTTTATTCTTGGTTCTTTCCATTTTTATCAGCTCCTCGTTTGCGGTTCTTTTCTTTAGTTTCCTTGGTTTGTTCATGGTTTGATGTATTCTTAGATTCATTTCCTATTGTGTCTCCTCTATTGTTAGGTACACAATGGTAGGGTAAATAAAATGAATTACCAAATCAATTTTTATTATCACACTTCATCCTATACTTCCAAACTCTTAAGAAAACAGGAGTTCTCACTCACATTTCAATGACAAGGACACCCTATTTGTGGTAGATTCCACACATTTCCAAATTTTTGAAATTACAATGAATTTTCATTTCCTCTCAATGGTGGAACCACACCTTATCGAGACATAAGAGTCTAGGTAAATTGTTTATGACCTTCCTATTCGCATTTTCATCCGATTCAAATTTGAAATTGCTTGAGATTCGATTGTTTTTTCAATTTTCTTTTCCAATTTTGGGTGGTGCACTTGAATTCTTCACCTCACCCCGAAGTAGTTCCACCTATGTGTTAATGCACGATAAATATATCCACCAATGTATATACTCTAACCGTATGCACCAGTGTCATTCAAATAAAACCACCGCAATTAATTTTAAAAATAAACATAGCGGCGTGTCTTTTGCGATGCCTAGTTACTCATCGTTACAAAAGACAACACACCCTTAACCAACATGTTAGTGCTCTAGTAACACTAGAGGCGATGCCTAGTTACTCATCGTTACAAAAGACAACACACCCTTAACCAACATGTTAGTGCTCTAGTAACACTAGAGTACTCATACGCTTCATTTAACAAATCTTCCTACTAAGCTTACATTTTGTAAAATTTAACACCATTTTAACTAAATGCACCGGTGTTGTTAAAAAAACCATCGAGAAAAATAATGAACCACCTTGCATAGTGAGGTGTCTCATTAGATGCCCTAATGAAACAACACACCAAACAACAACACACGCTAAACAAAATTGATATGCTTCCATAACACAACAACAGAGTGTATTCATATTAATCCTTAATTTTCAATAAAACTTTTGGGATATTTAGACAATAATTTATTATATCAATAATATAATAATAATTTGATTTAAGAATATAGTTTAGATAAATAATAAATTGATGTATGAGACTTTATTTTTTATGAGATAATATATTCCTTAATTGGAATGATTAAATGTATTTAGACTAAAATGTCCTTGATTATAATATTTAGTAACATAAATTCATTTTAATTTCAAATTTATTAAGTATTTAAAAAGATTAATCTTGAAGACGTAAATTTAACATACTTAAAAAAATACTTAATTTAAACAAATTTAAATTAATAAAATTTACATAAATAGATAAATAAATATCTTATTTTATTAATTTTATATAAAATTTAAAATTAAACCAACCTTATACAAAATAAACAATATAATTTCTTCAAAATTAAATTGTAAAATATACATTAACAAAATTTAATATAAATCAAACTTGTCATTAATACAATGTTTATTTTTCAAAATTAAAAAAATTAAAATTAAACTAAAAACCATAAAATTGCTTTCAATTATTTTTTTATTTTTCATGCTTATTATATTTAAAGGTAAGGTAAGTTGGATGCTTAATACATCAAATCATCTTATATGTGAAAACTAGATACATTGACATCAAAGAGAATATTAGGATCTAGTTTAAGAGTACAAAAGTAGAGCAAATAATTGGATTGAAAATTGATGTGGGTTTAGGTTTGTGATGACAACTTTAATAACAAGGGGAGTTGCGTAGAAACAAGTTGCTACCAAGAAGGGAGATAGCAACAAGAATTATGATTCACACCAATGAAGGTTCCGAGGGAAAAACATGTTTGTAGCTCC
Organism: Picea sitchensis; assembly: GCA_010110895.2. Classification (NCBI taxonomy): domain Eukaryota; kingdom Viridiplantae; phylum Streptophyta; class Pinopsida; order Pinales; family Pinaceae; genus Picea; species Picea sitchensis. The sequence continues at coordinate 7,310 of SNQJ01S0168991.1, read as the reverse complement.
AATTTGCAGGATTTACTGCGATTCAAGCCAATGACGCTACAAAGAGAAAAACATGTTTGTAGCTCTAGTTTGCAATATTTGTGGCATGAGGCTAATACAAACCGATCAGGTCAAACAAGACTAGTTTAAGGAACCCAAAGCTACTTACATCGAATTATAGTTACCACACACAAACACAACAAGCTTCTTTTATTATAGGTATACTCTTCCAGTTCACAAGGTTGAGCCTACAGTATGACCCATTAGTATTGACAACCAATTTGGACTACAATCAGACATTCGAAGGAAAAAATATAGGCGAGGGGGCACAAAAATGCCAAATCGTTGGAAGGCCCTTTCACATACCAATCCCTTGAAGCTTGAAACCAATCGTTCGAAGCTGAAAGGAAATTGATCTTTAGAGACAAACTTATGAAACTTTGGTGCGTGATCTCAACTTGTTAAATGTACCATAATGTCATCGTCAAACCCCTGTATACATTACTTATAATCTCTTTGCACTACATTACTTAGAATCTCTTCGCACCACATTACTTCGAATGCTTACATATTCCTATTTATTACGATTACCATACTGCTTGAGTCTTTATAGTGTATCTCCACTCACTTCGCACTTTGCACATTCTTGCACCTTGACTCTTATGATCATATTGAATAGACACTAATTTCAATCTATAAGCCACAATAAATAACCTTACAATGCAAGCAAGCGAAAACATAATGAAATAATTCTCATCCAAGAAGCCAACGAGCTGAAAATAAATTCATGATTTCACTCGACGCAAAGAATTAAACAACTTGGATCAAAAGCATACAAGGAGTAATAAATCCATCAAATAAATAATGAGCATTCCAACATCCTTCAACTCATAAATACAATCATGAGTTCATAATCATCTGAAAACAAAACCGGAATTCACCAAAAGAGAATGACTTTATGTACAAAACTATATTTATTACTTCAAAAAAACCCTGTGCTTGGGATTTTCGATAGCTAGTGTATCTAGTGTAGGCCATGATATCATTTAAACACATCGATAAGATAAATCTTAGTGACACTTGAAATTACTTTATATAATTATCATTGAAGATAGTGCGAGATACGATAGACGTGAGTGACACTTGAAATTACTTTATATAACATGATTTATTTAACTCATGCCATGTGCATTCCATTACATGGAGTGGTATCCACTTGGTTGCCATGATCACATGTAGTTTTTATGGATTCTATGTGTGCATCCATCATGAGAGAGTTTCAATCCTAGCCAGACTAAAGGATGTGATTTTGCAGTGGGTCGATTCAATTGCCATTGTAGTTTACTCTGAGGAAACAACACAGACAACATAGACGTCGTGGGAGCCATGAACAAGGTTTTCATAGACCAAGGGTGTTTGACACTCCATACCTGGCTCTCAATAAAGGGAAAACCCAAGTAGTTGCCATTCGTTCTATTCTATCATTCCATGCATGGAATGTTCATGCCCTCCTAGCTCACCACTTGGTTGAGGAAGGGGAAGAAGATGTTAATATTATGGTAGCTGCGGGAGGTATTTACCTCTACATGTGATCCTGACGAGAATAGAAGACTCCGGGAAGCAAGAGAAACCCTAATGAATTGGCTAATAACCCTAGAAGCCTTGTCCACTCAAGAATATAATTTATATTAGGCTATTAGCCTCCAAGAGAAGAAGTCATCCATAAATAATAATAATATACTGAACAGACACATACCCAGAAGGAGAAGTCGGCCCCAAAAAACTGGCAGGATTACTATAAATACAGGGTGCCAGTTCTCATTTGTAGCATCTCAGCAGTTGCAGACAGAGCCAACTCTGCGCAGTAGTTTCCCAGTTGGTGTGCATTGCAGTTGCAGTCTCGTGCGCATGTTTGGAGGAGGGCTGCAGGTGTAGCTGCAACAACAACTAGTTTCAGTATTGGCTTGGATATCTCTTGGCTAGGGTTTGGGACTATCTGATCAGTTTCTTGTGTTGCGCTATCCTTGGAGAGAGATGTGCTGTCCTTTGTTTGGCTATCTAGCCTAGGGTTTTCTTCCGGAGGAATTCTTGGTCAAGGTTAAGGTGCTCGGAGGGAGGCTTCAGCCTGTGGTTGGGTGACGAGGGTATCGTCAATGGTAAACCGAGCACACCATCTTTTATATTCTAACAAAAGAAACGTTCACTAGTCTTCAATTATCTTGAAATTGTTGCCCCAACGCTCTACCACTGTGTTCGGCTTCAATCTAAAATAACTCATCCAAATGTGTCCTCTCCCGTAATACATATTATAGTATGCAGACTGGGTGGAATGATATTGTTCCTGTACATACTGGACTATTGGAATCTCCATTAGTGGCTTATTAGTATTTCGACAATGTTAATGAAGTACAATGAACTACCCGTCGAAGCGAAGGGGGAGAACGCGATAGCCAAATCAGTCCTCGAAGACTTATTCTTGTTGAGAGAGAGAGAGAGAATTGGGCCAACTACAAGACAAGATATTTTTTGGATGGAAATCCAAGGAGGCAATCCAACAAAGTCCCCTCGCCTATCAACAAGAGAAGATTTTCTGTCCACATGATTTTTACGGAATCCTATTTTGATGTTAGACTCGTCTGCCTTCGGTATTGGGTTGATGAGGTCTTCATCTCGCAAACTTGTGAACTTATGAAATGTTTGTTGGTTGGAAGTCTTGGTTCGAATCGACTACAAGATTTTGTCTGCGAATATAGAGTACAAATTGGTGGTTGTCCTTAAATTTGGAAGAGACATATATAGATCGAGCTAGATGCCAATCAGTTATTCACTTAAAACTCCAGACAAAAAAGCAATTGAAAGGAGTCAGTTGTTAGTGTCAAACCCACAATCAAGAAACTTTAGATATGAATATGTTGATTATTATGATGACCATGAATGGATACAATTGGTTGTAGGGAATTTCAAAGTGAGAGGAGATGGGAAGAAGTGGATTTCAGGCGCTTTCCTTATCGCCGACGAGCTCCATGGGAAGAACGAGCACTAACTCGATTCAATGATGTGTGCCCATGATTAAGAGATGAGTATAATAATGGAGTCGTCCAGGTATTACTACTAATTAATTAGGGTCGGGTATTATAGTTGGATCAAGTAGTAAAGGACGAGGGAAAATAGAAAGTATTTGTGTAAAATATATGAGACACCTTATGGGTAACTGGGTATAGGGCGGTAAGCATAAAATCACTCAACCTCAAAGCACATGATTCCATTTGTCGTGCCATAGTGAAACATTGTGAAATGAACATTTTCCTTAAAGAAAATTGACTAAGATATTTCCACGACGCAGGAAAACCCCGAACTACAACATGAACAAGCGACTGATATTTCTGGACCTAGAGCCAGAGCACGATGGACCTAGAGAAGGAGTAATGACGAACCTGGAGCCAGAGCCAACAACCCGTTGGTGCCATCAATACACTTGTAAGGAGGTATATTGATCCAGGTGGATATCGGTGGCCACCCACCTTTTCGAACTCACTCAAAACAATTTTTTGGCAATTTTGGCAATTTACTATTTTTGGTAGTTTTTCGGGTCATGAACTTTCAATGTTGTTTTGAGTCCCTAAACGAAATTTTTTGGGCATCAAACTCCGGTGAATATTAATCCAATCCAATCCATGATATTTGCTACTAGTGGTTGTATTCCACATATAGACCTTTCTAACGATGTATCTGTTTATAGCAAGATTTGCCTCACCATTGCTATATTGCACAGAGGGCCTTTTTCCATTTCCCTATGCAGACTTATCAACCCATTTTTGATAAATCCATAGCCAAAAATATATATTTTTCCACATATATGCTCCCTAACTGCTTTGCAAGATGCGTATACACTTGCTGCTCCACTACAACTCACGTATATCAGGATTTGTGCCAGAAAATACAAAATGAGGTTAGGTTTCCATGTCACAACAGAAGATCTCTGATCTTTGGCCTTCCATATACTAGAAACGTTCTGACTCGACCCTTCAGTTTCATTCTGGAGGCTATAAGAGCATAATTTTGTTAATGTTTATGCCATTATTATAGTTATTTTCATTTCAATAGATAATAGCAACATAAGAACAAGATCACTGAGAAATACACATTCACAAGAGACACAACATTTATCTTGGGAAACCCTCTAGGGGAAGAAAACCCAACAAAACTTCCTTAATATAAATAGCCAATACAATTCAAAGAGATCTTATGCTAAAATAGAAAGTCCTCTCCCAAGGTATGTGCCACTCTCTCTCTCCTTTGCCGGTAACAGATCAGAACTTGTATCTCAAACTGAGCAAGTGATTTTTTATCAAATGAGGTGCTAGCCTCCTTTATTTATACAAGTTTTGGCACATGTGAAGTGTCTCTTCACTAACAGGGCTGACTTCTTAATCTGGGTGGGTAAACCCACTTTTATTATATTTCTAGGTCTTCTTATTAACTACTGGGGTCGACTTTTTATTCTGCCTATTATAATTTTCTGTTGACCAATCCACAAAAGGGGATTTGGTCCTATTACAATATCCAACATGATCAATCCATAATGGGGATTGATCCTATGAATAAAATATCAATAATAATAAGAATACCCTTTGCAGTTACATTATTTCAACACTCCCCCTTAACAAGAAGCGTATTCTTCAGCAACATCATGCGAGAGAGAGAGAGAGGAGAACATCATCAACAACATCGGGTGGGAGGACAACATCATCAATATCATCTTGGATGGCATATCTATAAATCATCAGAATTTTTCTTAATCGACAACATCGTCATTCTCGAAAGAATGCCATCATCATCTGCATCAATATGTATAAGTATAAAAAAAAATAATACCTCATCACAGCACTAGGCTGGCCCATCATAGTACTAGACTGGCTCTATGTCACATCTGTTAAGATGGTAGCTCAGTGCAAGTCACATCTTGCTTTACGTCTAACAACTAGGTCAGAAGCAAGGTATACATCATCTTGCTTTACATATAACAACTAGGTTAGAAGCAAGGAACACATCATATTCCTTCTTTACGTCTAATAGTGAGGTCAGAAGCAAGGAATCATCTTGATTTACATCTAACAATGAGGTCAGAAGCAAGGAACACACATCATCTTGCTTTATGTCTAACAACGAGGTCAGAAGCAAGGAACACACATCATCTTGCTTTACGTCTAACAACGAGGTCAGAAGCAAGGAATGATCTTGCTTTACATCTAACAGGGAGGTCAAAAGCAAGGAACACACATCATCTTGCTTTACGTCTAACAACGAGGTCAGAAGCAAGGAATCATCTTGCTTTACGTCTAACAGTGAGGTCAGAAGAAAGGAACACACACATCATCTTGCTTTATGTCTAACAGCGAGGTCAAAATCAAGGAATCATCTTGCTTTACATCTAACAACGAGGTCAGAATTAAGGAACACACACATCGTCTTTCTTTACGTCTAACAACGAGGTTAGAAGAAATGAATCATCTTTCTTTACGTCTAACAGTGAGGTCAGAAGCAAGGAACACACACATCATCTTTCTTTACATCTAACTGTGAGGTCAGAAGAAAGGAATCATCTTGCTTTATGTCTAATAGTGAAGTCAGAAGCAAGGAACACACATATCATCTTGATTTACGTCTAACAGTGAGGTCAAAAGCAAGGAATCATCTTTCTTTATGTCTAGCAACGATGTCAGAAGCAAGGAACACACACATCATCTTTCTTTACGTCTAACAGTGAGGTTAGAAGTAAGGAATCATCTTGCTTTATGTCTAACAGTGAGGTCAGAAGCAAGGAACATCATCACATCTACTCCCCCTTTCGAGGAAGGTCCTTTCGGACTATTCTAAGCTTATCTCGAAAGTACTCAAACTTTATGCGAGATAGAGGCTTGGTCAACATGTCAACAACCTGTTCATCCATGCTAATGTACTGGAGCTTCAAGGCTCCTCTCTGTACCATGTCACAGATGTAATGATAGAATATCTCTAGGTGCTTCAATCTATCGTGGAATACATGATTCTCTGTCATCTTTATGCAGCTCTGGTTGTCACATAGAATCATAGTTGCTCTCATCTCCAAATCAAATAGGCCGTTCAGTAACTTTTGAAGCCATATAGCTTCACAACTAGAAGAACATGCAACAATGTATTATGCTTTTGTTGTGCTGAGAGCAATGCTAGATTGCTTCCTACTATGCCATGAGATCATAGCTAATCCCAAACTGAAACAACTTCCTGAAGTGATTTTCCTGTCAGAAACACTTCTTGCCCAATCTGCATCAGTATATCCACTCAATGTGAAATTATGATCTCCATCATAGCTGATACCATAATCTATTTTACCTTTAAGGTACCTCATCACATGTTTTTCAACCACTAGGTGAACATGTCTGGATTCTACCAGAAAATGATTTAAGGTGTTCACGACAAAACAAATGTCTGGTCTGGTGTTCGTCAGGTACATTAGCGATCCAATAATCTGTCTGTACAATGTGGCATCAATCAAATATAACAAAGTATCAACCAGTAGCTTCAGCTTTGCTTCCATGGGTGTATTCATGGGCTTGCATTCCAACATGTCAAATCTCTTCAAGATTTCGACCGTATACTTCCCTTGGTTAAGGAATATCTTCTTAGGACTCTGCCATACCTCAAGACTTAAGAAATAATGCATTAGGCCAAGGTATTTCATTTCAAATTCTGAGGCAAGTCTCTTTTTATATTCAGCTATGAGCTTTTATTCTCTAGTTAAGAATAAGTCATCCACATATAGCAGTAAGATTACTGGCTCACTATTCATAATTTTTTAAGTAGAGATTTGATTTTGCTTTACTCTTGGTAAAGCCTAAGCTCATCAATAAACTATCTATATGGCCATACCAAGATCTAGGAGCTTGCTTCAATCCGTATGAGGCTTTCTTCAATCTTCAGACATGAGACTTCCTATCTTCTACCTAAAATCCTTGAGGTTTCTCTATATACACTTCCTCTTCAATGACACCATTTAGGAAAGCTATCTTCACGTCCATCTGGTGCAGCTTCCACTTCATCTTACCTGCAAGAGCTATGATGGTCCTGATCAAAGTCTATCTGGCCACAGGAGCGAATGTCTCTTTACAGTCAATGCCTTCCTTCTCGAAAAAGCCACGAGTGAAAAATCTTGCTTTATACTTCTCAATACTTCCATCAGCAACATGTTTTATTTTGAAGAACCATCTGTAGGATACTCCATCTTTATTCTTCGGTCTGGGAACTATTTCCCATACTTCGTTCTTCATTATGGATTGGTATTCCTCTATCAT
>SNQJ01S0168987.1:3825-20736 GCA_010110895.2 Picea sitchensis | reverse complement strand
TCCCTTGACGCCAAAAGAAAAAAACAAATATGACAAGGAAAATAAAAAGAAACAAACTTGTGCAAATATTACCGCAACTACCAACAACTTAGAATTTAAAAAATGCACCATAATTATTGATCACAAGAGGATAATAAACCTTTGGTCTCATACAAGAGGAATCATGCATACATGATATTCTCGTGGTTATAACATGTTACTTTACATCTAGTATCCACGACCCATGTCTTGGTTTCCTAAATGTCGGTGTTGTGGGAATTTTGTTGGATGAGTGTACAAAAACCCTAACCTACTTGGTTGTGAAACTAATAACATAAAATATATGAAAGATCTTTGGTTGCTTACAAAGAATAGAATTACTTAACTTATAATAATCATTCAAGTAATGAAGAATGTATGAAACAAATAATTGTTTACCAATTCCTATCTACATAGTTGTTTATTGGAGTGGTGGTATAATAAATACTTTATTGCACCACTGGAATATCATAAGAACTTACGATAAACACCTCGGGAGAGTTTTTTTCAAGATAATGGACTCTAGTCTCTCCATGGGATGGACCTTTTCCTCACTGTATTCTTATTTTGAATCTCTATGACGGTATAAAGAAGCTCCCTTGTGATTGGTCACAAGCTAATGACAAAAGAGTGTAAGAAAAAACAGGGAATGGGAAAGGAGGAACAATGGTTTCCTTATTTTTTTATTCTATATGAAATGCATCCCCATGACCTTTTTTATAGGTTAATAGTAGAACCCAAATATAGAAGTAGTTTCCATATGAACTCTCCTCATGTACTGATGAGGGTCTGTAATTTTAGTGGGAATTATTAAAGGACATGTCATTGGAATTTATGAATATGTAGGGTTAAAATAGGTCCACATATACCTAATATGTTTTTTAAATATGTTTCCTAAACAAACACATATACATTTATAAGCCACAAAGTAGAATATTTTTTAGGTTTATAGGTGTTGTGTATTTTTTGAATGATTCACCATGGGACTTGCATAAATGATGGAAGATAAATGGTGCCACCCTAAAATTGGTTAGCTAAGGGATTGGCCAAGAGAAGTGATAAAAAAAATGTCATTTGATGATATAATGAGATTCCTGATATGGATTACACATGAATTGATGATGTTTCCAAGTATAACTACTAAAAGGTACAAGTGAGAAAAAAATAGGCTATAACCAAAATATATCATGGTTTCTTACCCAAATTTCTATGATAGGACACAACAGAGAAATATAAGAGATACAAAAGAGGTAAGACTATGCAAGGAGTAATGGAGGCCACCTATAGGAAAACCATCAATGGTGTGATGTGTATAAATGATCTCAATATCAATAAGGGGGGCATACCAATGCTTGTGAATATGTCATAATAAAATTCAAGATGAGATCATGGGAACATGGGCCCAAGATGAGATGGTGGATCTAACTCAAAAGTTGGATTGGATGAGAAACCAAGAGATAGTGAAGACATAGAAAAGGAATCATAAAAGGAGCTTGAGAAATAGAATCCAAGTTCCAGTGCCATCACTCCATAGAATCTTTTTAAAATGGAAGAAAAAATAGATATCAAGCCCTATCAAGGTGATATTGATGTTGTTAAGTTGAATCATTGGTTGCAACAATTAGAGGTGTATTTTTGTTTCCATAATATAGATGAAGCGTAGAAAAATTCATTTGCTTGACTAAAACTAGAGGGGCATGCACTAACCTAGTGGGAAAGCCACATGGAGACACTTAGGCTAGAGGGTGATCCACTGGAAACTAAGTGGGAGGATTTTAAAACCCTCATCAAATCCTAGTTATACCTTATAGGGTATGTAGAGGACTAGTGGATCTGTTGGCATCACTTCAGGCAATGACAAGGGCATAGTGTGGAATTGTACACCATCGAGTTCAAGAAGATGGAAATCATGTTGGGTATCTCTCGCAAGAACATATATGTACTCCTCAAGTATCTGGGGGGTCTACATAACCATTCCCGAAGGAAAGTGATTCTCTTCAAATCAAGTACCATTGATGAGTCCCATGTGAAAGAATAGTACCTAGAGAAAATAGGCCATGAAAAAGGGCATCTAAGTGGTTCCAAACATAAACAACACCAAGATTATCCCAAGGAGGGGAAGAAGAAGTGGAAAGGAAAAGACAAGAATAATACATCAAGTACGCATCAGTGTAAGGATCCAAATAACCACAATATCCATTGCATCCATTGCCACATCCATAGATGAATGTTGAGAACCATAAGAAGGATTTCAAAAAGAATAACCTACTAGGCATGAATTTGGGCAACCAGGTAGAGAGTAGCTCCAATGTGAATGAGAATATTGTCTGCACTTCAGTGAAGAAGTAGGTGAATTTGAGTGGCCTTCATCTAAAGGAAGAGAAGGAGATGAAAACACTCTTCCATACTAAGATCTAGGTCAAGAAGGCCATGGTAGATTCTCTATTCGATTTTGACTCATAGGCCAACCTCGTAGTAGACAATTTCGTCATGAATTTTGTGTTATACATTCATGATCATTTGATTATATATCCATTAGGATGGGTGAATAAGGATTCTATAAGTGTATATTTTATTGATGAAGTATATTTAGATGTAACACCCCTTGATGTGTGTGGTGTAGTGTTTGGAAGCCCATACATGTATATCAGGGATGTGATTTTCATGTGTAGGGAAAATTAGTAGCACATGATCAAGGATGAGAAGTCTTACATCATCAAAACACACAAAGGTAAATCAAAAATCTCTATGGTAAGTGCCAATCAAGACAAAAAGTTGATAAGTTCTAGTAATAAGTATGTATTTATTTTCTTAAGAGATAATCAACTAGGGGAGGAATTGATAATAGTAAAGGCATATCTGGAGGGTTATACCCAAAAAGTAGAAACAATGGTTGGATGACTTGTTGTAGGCATACAAAGGAGTGTTCAAGAGCCTAAAGGGATTCCACCTAAGAGGGAAGTGGAGCTCGAGATATAGTTGTTTCTTGAATCCCCATTACCAAACATTCAGTTGTATAGATAGTCTATTCCAGAAGCAGACAGAGTGAAGAAATAGTTCCAACAAGGAGTAATTTGACCAAGCACCTCACCTATCATCATAGTACCCAAGAAGGACGGGACTTGGAAAATATGTATCAACTATAGAAATTTGAACAATATCACGTTCAAGATTCGATATCCTCTTCTAAGGTTTGATGATTTGTTAGACCAGTTGTAGCATTCCATGTACTTCACCAAGTTGGATCTCAAATTGGGATACTAACACATATGCATTAAATAAAAAGACACGTAGAAGACCTATTTCAAGACAAGGAAAGGTCTATATGAATGGTTGGTCATGCCTTTTGGTTTATGTAATTCACCAACTAAACTTACACAATTGATGAATGATGTATTGTGACATTATTTAGATTATTTTGTAATAGTGTATTTGGATGACATAACGTGGGAAGATAAAATTTCATATCTCATGCAAGTATTAGATACTCTGAAAAAGAATAAGCTACTAGATAACCTTAAAAAATGTGAGTTTTCTCAGGATTCATTGGTGTATTTTGGGTACGTGATCAATGGAGGGTAACTCAATATAAATCACATTGGAATATTGAGAGGGGGGGTGAATCAGTATGAGAAAAATTAGTACTTTTAATCATAATATAAGACCTTCAATAAATATCATGAGCATTCAAAACACAATAATGCAATGCATATACATCACATAAACACAGTACACCAGACTTTTACGTGGAAACCCAATGCAGGAAACAACCACAGAATGATTTTCTTATTTATCAAATAGTACATTCATTGGAAGCACCAACTTCCTATTTCTCCAGCTATAACTAGAATGAGGATCCAATGCCCTATTTATAGGATGCAACTTGAAGGAATCTCCAACTCCTTAATTTACCAGCTCCAACTAGAAGGAGGCTACAACCCCCTTTCCTTGCCCCGTCCAACCACCATGAAATATAAATGTAGACAAATCTGTTAGTAATAACCTAATTCCGTTGTTGTTTATGATACTTCTACTGTTGTCATTGATTTCGATATTTCATCAAGACTACAACCACACATACCTCATACCAATATCCATAAGAGAATTCTCCAAATCAAATTCTTATGAATCACTAAGACATATATGTTCCTAATTTTTTCAGAATACACACCCTAACACACATAGGAAGACATACGTTCAACTTGTAGTTGACTCGGGTTTTATTTCTTTGATCTTCCACATTTTTTCTTCACGAGTCTGTGAACCTTACACTGTCTTCTCATGGATGTCCGCACTTTTCCTCATTGCATCCCGCAAATGGTCGCGCTTTTCCTTTTGAAACCCACAGATTTATGCAAGGTACATGTGTCTATAAATTTTTCTTTGTACGCTTGGATCCTGCAAGCTTCCTCCTTCACTAGACTTCGTTGACTTCCTCTCGTTGCCTTATATTTGCCAATCTTTATTCACCAAAAGTGATTTTCCAATTGACTTTGTTTTTTATGTTTTAATGAGGATCTCATGATGACATGAAACTCACATATGATCTCATGAACACATGCAACTCACATGAAACTCACATGCAACTTTTTAACTTATGTTTACAGTTACTTGAACATGCAACTGACATGCAACTTGTTATCCAATGTTTACAGCTACTTTACCTTGACATGCAACATGTTAACTTTATGTTCAAGGGTTTACATCAATGACAACCAATCTTTCAACATTTCAATGACAACCCATATGTTAACAATTAATCTTTCAACAATTGATCTCTCAACAATTAATCATTCAACAGATCCCACAATGATGGATTCCATCATCAAGTGGCCAATTCCTACTAATGTATCTAAAATTAGGAGCTTTGTTGGAGTAGTGTAGTACCTATGAAACTTCAAATCATCCATTTAAGTGGTAGCTTCACCACTGCACACCATAACAATCATTGGTAAGAGTTTCCAATGGGGAAAGAATCAACAGAACAATTTTGATGAGCTTAAATAGAAGATCAGGAAATCACCCATTCTCACATTTCCTAACTCCCATAATCCCTTTGAAGTGGATATGGATTCAAGTGGATATGTTATGGGAGGGATATTAATGAAAGGATATAATTTAGTATGTCATAATTCTAAGATGTTTCATGGGGGAGTTATGAACTACCCTATAGATGATAAGGAACGGTATGCTTTGGTTCAAGGTGTTAAGAAATGGAAGAACTATTTGATTGGAAAGGAAACCATTATCCACACTTATCACTAGCCACTACAGTATCTGTAAGCCCATAGTAAGCTACAAGAAACTACACATTACAAGTGGGTGGTGTTTCTACAATAAATACATCTAGTCATAAAATATAAGAAGGGAGGCATTGATACATTTGAAAACATGTTTTCAAGGCCACCCACATCCAATATTACATCTTTGGGAAATCTTATGCACATGGAGCCTTTGACCCATGATTCATAGAAAGAGGCTACACAGATGATGAGGACTTTAAAGAGGTGTTTTAGTATATACATGGCCAAATTCATGTAGAGGAAGGAAATGGTAAGGTTTATTATCATCTCCAGAATGGATTTCTCTACAAGCTAGACAAGCTCTATGTTCATAAAGGTGAAATATTATGGGTTATTAGAGAGGCCCACACCTCTAAATTTTTAGGACATTTTAGTGTTGAAAACACAGTTTCCAACTTACAGTGGTAGGTGTATTGGTCCATAATGCAAGAATATGTAGATTTGTATATTAGATGATGAATACTTTTTTATACAATCAATCCCAATAATAGAAATCAAAGTATATACCATCTATTACATGTAACCACTTGAACTTGGGAAAGAATCTCCATAGATTTTACGGGTGGTTTTCCAACAACCAAGAAGGAACATGACTATATTTTTTTGGCAGTTGACCGATTCAACCAAATATGCATTTGTATACCTTGTAACAAGACCATCAAAGGACAAGAAGCAACAAATATGTTATTTTAATAAGTCTCAATGCATTTTGGGATACCAAGAAGCATCATCTCAAATAAGGATACCAAATTTCTTAGTGCCTTTTAGGATACACTCATTCATTGGAATGCTTTTCTTAATTATCAAAGAGTACATTCATTGGAGGCACCAACTTCCCATTTCTCTAGATAGAATTGGAAGGAGGCTCCAACCCCCTATTTACAGAATGCAACCTGAAGGAATATTGAACTCCCTAATTTATCAGCTCCAACCGGAAGAAGGCTACAACCCCCTTTCCTTGCCCCATCCAACCGCCCTGAAATATAAATGTAAACCAATCTGTCACTACCTATGTCATTGATAACTTGTTCTTGCTACTGATTTCGATATCTAATCAAGACTGCAACCACACATACCTCATACCAATATCCACAAGAGAATTCTCCAAATCAAATGCTTATGAATCACTAAGACACATATGTTCTCGATTTCTTCATAATACACACCCTAACACACACATGAAGGCATACCTTCAACCTGTAGTTGACTTGGGTTGTAGATATTTGATCTTCCACAATTTTTCCTCACAGGTCAGTGACCCTTACACTGTCTGCTCGTGGATGTCCACAATTTTCTTCATTGCAGCCCGCGGATGTCTGCGCTTTTCCTCCTAAAACCCATGGATTCACGCAAGGTACATGTGTATGTAAATTTTTCTCTATATGATTGGCTCTTGCAAGATTTTTCCTTCATTGGAATTCATTGACTTCCTCTCACTACCTCATATCTGCCAATCTGTATTCACCAGAATTGATTTTCCAATTGAATATTCTCTATGTTTTAATGAGGATCTCATGATGACATGCAACTCACATGCAACTTGTTAACTTCTATTTACAGTTACTTGAACATGCAATTGACATCCATCTTGTTATCCAATGTTTACAGCTACTTTACCTTGACATGCAACCTGTTAACTTCTTGTTCAAGGGTTGACATAAATGAAAACCAATCTTTCAACAATTCAATGACAACCAATATTTTAAAAACTAATGTTTCAACAAATAATCTCTCAATAATTAATATTTCAACAATATCCCCCTTTGGCATTGATGGCAACACTTAGACACAACACTTCTCATGCTCATGTTGGTTGTCCCTGTCTTCATGCCTCTTCTCTTACTTTCCATGACTCTATTGTTCTCTCCCCCTTTGACATCAATGGAAAAGGGTAACTTATCCTTGGGGCTTCTCCCCCTGTATGTAAGCCTATGATCTCTACTGATGTTTCTCTTCATGGTGCTTCCTCGTGTAAACCTATGATAAAACGAATTCAAAAGGAATTCAAGTATTTCATGATTATTGTTGCACTCCACCTGTCTTACTGTACCAACTTCCATGTAGATCACTGTGGGGTTGAAAATACTCCAATTTTATGTTGAAGATACTCAAAATTCTCCCTTGGAAGAGGTTTGGTGAAGATATTTGCAATCTATTCTTGTGTCCCAATGTAATCTACCTTGATGTTCATGTATGTAACATGTTCCCATAGAAAGTGAAACTTGATTGGAATATGTTTCATTTTGGAATGAATCGTTGGATTCTTATAGATACTTATAGCAGTGGTATTATCACAAAATATCATAATAGACTCGTCATATTCCACCTATATGTCCTGCAAAGTTTGCTTCATGCATAGAACCTGTTTACACCATTTTGTTTCTGCAATATAATCTACTTTTGTTGTGGACGATGATATTGAATATTGTTTCTTTCTCAACGAGGATGCCAGAAAATCACCCAAGTAGAAAGTTGCTCCACTTGTACTTCTTTTATCATTAACACTTCCTGCCCAATCCACATTTTTGTATGCAACTTGAGATAGATAATTCCCTTTTAGATACCATAATCCATAGTCTTTTGTTGATTTGAGATATCTGAATATTCTCTTTATTGTCATAACACGTGTTTCCTTCGGTGTTGCTTGAAATCCTGCCACATATCCAACTGCTTGCATCACATCCGGTATTGATGATGTCACATAGAGTAAACTTCCAATCATTGATCTATAGATTCTCTGATCTGCATCCTTGGATATATCATCGTTGCTTAATTTGTAATTGGTCTGCATGGGGGTATTTACGGGCTTGCAATCTACCATTCCAAACATCTTTAGAATTTATTTGATATACTTGGTCTGGGAGATGAAAATACATGTATCTTGCTGATATATGAAGAGTCCCCAAAAAAAAGACAACTCACCAAGAAATGACTTTTCGAATTCATTATGCATGTCTTTAGAAAATTTATTACTCATCGTGTCATCATCACTTCCAAAAATAATGTCATCAACATAAACTTCAATGATCAATATACTATCTTGATTTACCATTATGTATATATTGTGGTCTGCATTCCCTTTCATGAACCCTTTTTGTTGTAGATACCTATCCAATCTTGAATACCATACTCTGGGGGCTTGTTAGAGTCCATATAGTGCCTTCTTCAATCTGCAAAAATAATCTTCATCTTCTGACAATAGAAATCCTTATGGTTTTTTGATGTAGCTAGTTCTCCATTTACGAAGGGTGATTTTACATCCATATGAGTTCGAACATGCATAAGCCAAGATCAGTCTGACTACTTCCATTCTGGCAACTAGGGAAAAAAATTCTTCAAACTCTATCCCTTCAACCTCAGCATATCCCTTGCATACTAACCTTGCTTTGTTCCTGGTTAGTTGTCCATCCTCATTCAACTTGTTTTTGAATACCCATTTTGTGCCAATCACATTCTTATCTTTAGGCCTTGAAACAAGTACCCCTTTTCCATTCTTCTCTATTTGATCCATTTCTTCTTCCATATCTTTGATCCAGGTTTCATCAGTGTTGGCTTCTTCAAATCTGTTGGGTTCAACTATGGACAATAGTGTTAGATGTCTTTGTTCTAGTGAGAGAAAGTTTCTTCAGGTTTCAACTCATCCATCATTATCCCCAATGATCTATTCTGGTGGATGATTTTTTTGCACTCGCCGACTAGGCGTTTTGGGAGATATCTGAATATTTTTCTAGTCATCTTCCTCTTGATCTACTTATCATTTCTCTTATACTTCTACTTCTTCTACTTATTCTTCCAAATCCTCTTATCCTTCTTTCTTTGTTGAGTCTTTGATTTCTTCTTTGGGATTTCATACATTGGTCTCGTCAATCTGTACAATGATGATTTCCACTATTATATTGAGTCTCAGATTGAAACACTTGTATGTCTTGATTTTACTTGAGTACCTGACAAATATGCCTTTGTTAAATCATGATTCAAATTTTCCAATCTCGTCGTATTCTCTTTTGATATAACACTTGCTTCCAAATACTCTAAAATGATTCACATTTGTCGGTCTTCCTTTCCATAGATCGTAGTGAGTCTTATCAATATTACTTTTGAGCATTCCCCTATTCAAGACATGGAATGTTGTATGTACTTCATGTGCCCAAAATATGTCACCAAACTTGGAATATTTCAACATGGTTCTGGTCATTTCTTGTATTGTCATGTTCTTTCTTTCAGCATCTCCATTTTTCTCAGGTGTCCTGCCTGCTAAGAATTGCCTTTTTATCCCATGTTCGCCACAGAAAATCCATGAATTATTTCAATGTAAATTCTCCACCATTGTCTGATCTCAAACATTTGATTTTCAAGTCTGTCTTTGTTTCAACTATCTCTTTGTATATCTTCAAGTGTTCAAATGCCTCTGACTTCTTCTTTAGAAACAAAATTGTAGTCATTCTTGTGTATTCATCAATAAGTAGCATGAAGTAATATTCACCATTTAATCCCTTTTTTCTCGTTGGTCCACATAGATCGATATGTACAATCTCCTATGGTTTTGTCGTTGAGTAATCCTTTGATTTGAACTTGGTGTTCATCTGTTTTCCATGTAGGAAATACTTACATAGAGTATTTGTTGGCTTTGAAATATCTGGCATTTCTTTTACTGATTCCTTTCTACTAATTTTGACAAGATGTCAAAGTTCATGTAACCCATTCTTTTGTGCCAGAGCCAAATTTCATTTTCCTTTCCTAAACAACAAGTTTCTTTTCCAATTTCATTCAAAACATATATGTTGTTCAGAGTCCTTATCATTTTTTCCACTAACTCGTCTGATCCTTCTTTACTATTTTTTAATTTATCTAAGTCTAATTGAAGTGTGTGTCCTTAATCGCACATTTGACTTACACTCAATATATTGTGTTTCATCTCTTCAACCAGTAGAACATTTTATACCATGGCATTGTTTCTTCCAAGCTTAATTGTGCCTCTACCTATAATTTTAGTCGAATGATTATTTCCAATCAAAATTGAAACATCTCTTTCTTTATTCAGAGTTAGAAACCTATTATTGTCACATTTCATATGCCTTGAACAACCACTATCAACATACCAATCATTTTTCCTTTGTTGGGATTGTAGAGAAAGTGAGCATTGACTCTGCTTTATTTTCCATATCTCTTGTGGTTTTGATATTTGACTGTTAATGTTCTTCTTTGATTCCCTAGGTGGAATAGTCAATCTGCAATTCTTCTCTATGTGTCCAAAGTTGTTGCATTTGTAGCATTCTACTTCATTTCTCAATGAACCAAAACTATTTTTATTTTTGTTGTATGCTTCATAATATTTTCTGGGATAAATTGTATTTAAGCACCCTACATAGTTGCTTATGTTCTTGGCATAGGCTAACCAGTTTACAACTTTATGTCAAAAAATAGCACAATTAAAACAATGACGATAAAATTACCTTTGATACATGGGAGTAGATGACCTTCTTTGCGATGAAATCCTTTTGAATTTGTCTTCTTGAGCCTTCTTTATTTTTGGAATGTTCTTCTTTGGGGGCTTACATTCTTCCTTCTTGACAGAATATTTGACAATTTATGCATAGCTTCTTTGCTCTGCTTCTTGTTCTGTTGTCTTGGAGCTTGATCCCTTCTCATTATGTACTTTATTGTATCCTAGTTCATATCTGTCATTATATGGTATTTGATTGTTGATGATTTGATCCAATATTCTTGTGCTCTTCTGCTGCATATCTTTCTTCTGAAGATTTTTCCTTAAAGAGATTATTTCTACTTCCAAGCTTCCAATTGTTTTCTCCTTTTCTTATAGCTGACTTATAAGTACTTCCTCAATTCTTATTTCTTCTTCTATTTCAATTTTTAGACTTGTGATCATCTACTCGATTTCTTCAGAGTTGGAATTTTGAGATCCCTCTTTCATTTTTAACTCTGCCTTGATTGACTTGTTTTTATTTATTTCCTTCCTAAGTTCTTCTAACGCGGTGATTATGTATGCTCTGAGATCGACTTCACCTTCTTCTTCAAAATCATCTTCTACTATCATGAAGAGTATTGTTTCCGAATCATTGTCACTATCATTATCTTCCTCGTCTCATGAGGAACTATCCTCCTTTGAGTATAAACTTTTCTTGAAGAATTTCCTTTTGTTTCTTCTCTTGTTTCCCCTTTGATATTTATTTTCCCTTTTAGAAGCTTCTTCTTCATGGCTATATTTATTCTTATGAGGACATTTAGAAGCAAAATGACCAATACCATCACAATTAAACATTTCAATGGTAGCATACCTTTATACTTGTCGGTTCCTTTCTTTAATTTCCTTACGAAGTTATCCATCTCTTCATCTTCATATGAATCATCACTACAGTTGCAACCTAGTTTTGAATTTTGTTGTTTCTTTTTCTTTGTTTTCTTGGATTCCTTGAAAGTTGCTTCCTTCATGATTGGGTTCTCCTATTTTTTTCTCATTTCATAGGTTGTAAATATTCCATGTAGCTTGTCCATGCTCAATGTATCGAAATCTTCTCTTTCTTATAGGGCTAATATTTTAGGATAAAATCTCATAGGAAGAGACCTCAATAAATTTTGAACAACCACTGAGTCATCAAATTATAATCCCAATCCCTTAATAGTGTTAACTATTTGATCAACTCACAGAAGGTAGGTTGCAATGTCTTCATCTTCCTCCATCTTCAATTGTTCAAACTTAGCTCTAAAGATTTGAAACTTAGCTCCCTTGACTTTGGCATCTCCTTCCTAAATATTTTAAATTTTATCCCGAATATCCTTTTCACTTTCACAATGCATAACCTTGACAAATACTAGATCAACTAGACTATTCATAATAGTACATTTAGCCTTTGAGTTGTTTTCGCTAAGTTTCTTCCCATATCTGTCGTTTGGGGGAGCGGATGGTGTTGTATACCCATCTTCTAGTAATTTCCAAACATAAATCCTTGTGCCTATAAAAATATATTTTTATTCTAGAAGTTATAGTTCTGACCATCAAACATAGGTGCTCCAATATTAGCGTATTCCATGATCTCCTTTGAGCGGTTAGACTGCTTCCTGAAGGACCTTCTCTGATACCAATTGTTGGAATACTGAGAGGGGGGTGAATCAGTATGAGCACAATTAGTAATTTTAATCACAATATAAAACCTTCAATAAATATCATAAGCATTCAAACACCATAATTCAATGCATAGACATCACATAAACTCAATACACCAGAACTTTACGTGGAAACCCAATGTTGGAAAAAACCACAGAATGCTTTTCTTATTTATCAAATAGTACATTCATTGGAAGCACCAACTTCCTGTTTATCCAGTTAAAACTGGAAGGAGGCTCCAACCCCCTATTTGCAGGCTGCAACCTGAAGGAAGCTCCTACTACCTAATTTACCGACTCCAACTGGAAGGAGGCTACAACTCACTTTCCTTGCCCCGTCCAACTGCCCCGAAATATAAATGTAGACCAATCTGCCACTACCTCTATCATTGATAACCTATTGTTGTTTTTATTTTTGATACTTCTCTTGTTGCTATTGATTTTGATATCTCATAAAGACTTCAACCACACATACCTCATACCAAGATCCATAAGAGAATTCTCCAAATCAAATGCTTGTGAATCACTAAAATATATATGTGCTTGATTTCTTCAGAATATGCACCCTAACACACATATGAAGACATATGTTCAACATGTACCTAACCTGGGTTTTATATCTCTGATCTTCCACAAATTTTCCTCACAAGTTTGCGGCCCTTACACTGTCTACTCGCAGATGTTCGCACTTTTCCTCACTGCATATCGCAGATGTCTACGTTTTTCCTCTTGAAACCCGCATATTTATGCAAGGTACCCGTGTCTGTAATGTTTTCTCTGTACACTTGTATATTGCCAGCTTCTTCCTTCAAGATACTTCATTGACTTCCTCTCACTACCTCAAATTTTCCAATCTGTATTCACCAGAAGTGATTTTCCAATCGACTCTTCTTTGTGTTTTAATGAGGATCTCATGATGCCATGCAACTAACATCGGATCTTATGATGACATGCAACTAACATAGGATCTCATGATAACATGAAACTCACATGCAACTGACATGCAAGTTGTTAACTTCTTTTTACAGTTACTTGAACATGCAACTAACATGCAACTTGTTATCCAATGTTTCTAACTACTTTACCTTGACATGCAACCTGTTAACTTCAGGTTCAAGGGTTGACATCAATGACAACCAATATTTCAACAATTCAATGACAACCAATCTTTTCACAACTAATATTTCAGCAATTAATCTCTCAACATTTAATCTTTCAACAAATCCCGCAATGATGGAGTCCATCATCACGTGGCCAATTCTTACTAATGTATCTAAAGTTAGGAGCTTTGTTGGAGTAGTGTAGTATGTCACTACAACAATTTACCCCTTTAGGGGGGGTTTTGTCTTGCATGGTTCTTGCCAAAACTGCCTCTAAAATGTTTTTTTNCAAGATATTAGTATGGAAAGGGATGATCCATCTACACAAGCATCAACTGAGAAAGTCAAGAAAAAGTGTAGAGGACCAACTAGATGTGAAAATAGAATTCATATCTTGGAGGAAAAGATTGAAATTCATATTAATGAAACAAGTCAACCCATTGGTCCAAATTCCGTGAAGTTATCTTCATTCTAGGTGTACTCATAAGGGAAATGGTTCCAATCACATATTCTGATTGGAGGAAGGTTCCAAAAGAGATAAAGGACAACTTGTGGAACACGATCAATGTGAGTATTAGACATTTGTATATTGTTTTCATTAGTTGTATTCTTGCATAATTTCAATGTTTATTTTCAAATAATGGATGGCATCTAATAATCCACTTCTTATATGTTGCAGTCAAAATTCATAATCCCTTCCATCCTTAAATATTATTGTATGCACTCTATAGGCCATCAAGAAAATAGTTACAAGTGCCACTTGACCAAAATATACTGTGATCCTTATGAATCCAACGAGGAAATATTAAAAAATGTTCCTCCTGTTAGCACTCTATAAATTGCATTGGCTAAGGAGGCAAGTCATAGAGTTAACCTCAAAACCACTTTAGATCTGAAACTATCCCTTTCAACTCAAAGAGGGATCTCTCATACTGATATTCAATTTTTTTAGTGGCTTGGTCCTTTAGTGAATGAATGAATTCAAAGGGTTGATGGCAGATGTAGAAAGGAATCCATTGGGCATGGGGTCAATTTTAAAGCAAAGGGAACTATCAGTGACTATTTTTGGAGCTATCAAGGAAGCAGAGGCTAGGTAGCTAATAATATTTCAGTGAAAATATTGGTGTAATATAATGGAAGAAGGAGAAAAGACCTAACTACATTCAGAGCATCAACTAGGATGAATTCTAACTATGTTTTTAGAGGAAATTATAGTACTTAATTGCTTGATCTAGAGCATCAAAATCAGATGAATTCCAAACCATTACATTTCAATTAAGAATATGCAGGTTACAGATGAAATGAAAAATAAAAAAGGAAGACACATACATGAGATACAAGCACACACTTCAGATCATCAACACAAGAATCTCTGGTAAGAGTAGCTATGTACTTCTTACTAATATTCCATTAAAATTTACAAAAATTTACAAAGATGCTCAAAAGATGTCTCTTCTACTCTTTCCCAACCCTTAGTCAATCGAAACTACAAAAATATATAGAAAACAATCTTCCCCAAGCTGACGAGATTGAGCTCAACTACTTCCCAAAGTTGGACTTGGTTACAAAATTATAGAAACAAACTAAAAACTGTCGGCTGGAAAATAGAAGTTTGTTTTGATAGTATTAAATACATAACCAAATTTCAAAATATGAATATTCATCATTGTGATTTCGAACTTTAAATATGATTTGATTCACATGGTACAGTTGAAAATGATTTGTAG
Organism: Picea sitchensis; assembly: GCA_010110895.2. Classification (NCBI taxonomy): domain Eukaryota; kingdom Viridiplantae; phylum Streptophyta; class Pinopsida; order Pinales; family Pinaceae; genus Picea; species Picea sitchensis. The sequence goes on along the minus strand of SNQJ01S0168987.1, from coordinate 5,466 downwards.
TTGATTCGATTGTTGACCTGGCTCTCTGTCACAATTGTGTAGCGTGTGGATGCAGTTCATTGTGCAACTGAGTTCTACAGCACTTGCACAATGAACTTGTGTAGTGAGTGCCCTGTTTCCATTTTATTCACTTGATTAACCTGGAGATGACATCTAATGACCATTCTCTGATATATCCACATAATATGGAGTTCTGGAAGCATTCACCATGCTTCAAAACAATGATTTTCCCGTCAAATCTCAAAACCCTAAAGGTTGTAGGGTTACAAAATGAGATTTAATTTCATGCTGATATAAACTGTATATATTCCAATGTTGAAGTAGCTTTTATATCACCTTTAAATTTTACCATCTCAACCAATCTGTGTCTTCCATGATGAAAAGCATTTATGCAAAAAATGACACTTACATCACTTGCGCATCATGTCCATGCTACATAAGTTATATGTCTTGCTTATCTTCAATGTTAACTATCACAATTTATACTTTGGGTTTTATGGGTTATGTATATGATGCAAATAATTTCAGCACACTAACCCTGAACAAGAATTATTATGAAAAGAGATATAACTTGCAAGTTTTCAGAATAGCTGCAAAAATTAGGGTTTGGGATTTATCCATCTGAGTCTTATCAATATTACTTTTGAGCATTCCTCTATTCAAGACATGGAATGTTGTATGTACTTCATGTGCCCAAAATATGTCACCCAACTTGGAATATTTCAACATGGTTCTGGTCATTTCTTGTATTGTCATGTTCTTTCTTTCGGCATCTCCATTTTGCTCAGGTGTCCTGACTGCTGAGAATTGCCTTTTTATCCCATGTTCGCCACAAAAATACATGAATTATTTCAATGTAAACTCTCCACCATTGTCTGATCTCAAACATTTGATTTTCAAGTCTGTATTTGTTTCAACTATCTCTTTGTATATCTTCAAATGTTCAAATGCCTCTGACTTCTTCTTTAGAAACAAAATTGTAGTCATTCTTCTGTATTCATCAATCAGTAGCATGAAGTATTATTCACCATTTAATCCCTTTTTTCTTGTTGGTCCACATAGATCGATATGTACAATCTCCAATGGTTTTGTCGTTGAGTAATCCTTTGATTTGAACATGGAGTTCGTCTGTTTTCCATGTAGACAATACTTACATAGAGTATTTGTTGGCTTTGAAATATCTGGCAATTCTTTTACTACTTCCTTTCTACTAATTTTGACAAGATGTCAAAGTTCATGTAACCCATTCTTTTGTGCCAGAGCCAAATTTCATTTTCCTTTCGTAAACAACAACTTTCTTTTCCAATTTCATTCAAAACATATATGTTGTTCGGAGTCCTTATCATTTTTTCCACTAACTCGCCTGATCCTTCTTTACTATTTTTTAATTTCTCTTAGTCTAATTGAAGTGTGTGTCCTTAATCGCACATTTGACTTACACTCAACAGATTGTGTTTCATATCTTCCACCAGGAGAACATTTTATACCATGACATTGTTTCTTCTAAGCTTAATTGTGCCTCTACCTATAATTTTAGTCGAATGATTATTTCCAATCAAAATTGAAACATCTCTTTCCTTATTCAGAGTTAGAAACCTATTATTGTCACATGTCATATGCCTTGAACAACCACTATCAACA
>SNQJ01S0168984.1:0-10391 GCA_010110895.2 Picea sitchensis | reverse complement strand
AGTTACCAAGTGAAACCCCATCAAAAAAACAAAATGTTTGAGATAATGAGAATTTATATGAGAAATGAGTTATTGTACCTTGGATTTTACTAAAACCTTGCAATGATACAAGTATGTTGAATCTTGAAAGATAATTGAGTCATAGAGAAAATATTATCTTTTATTATGGCATGATTCTTATTAACAACGCCCAACGATTTGACTGGTAAAGTCTATGGAGGTATACATACCCTACCCCCCCTCTAAATTTGAAGTTGTGGCCTCTTAAGAGGTAGCACATGTTTTTAACCATTAGGCCCACTCAGGTTTTATATAAAATTATGATGTATAATATTTTTTTTTGTTAGCTAAATATCCCTCACTTACGAGGGCATCTAAGCACCAACCCTTAACATGGTTGGATTTGAGGTGTCCCCAAAGGTTTTGAACCAGTGACTTCACTTACAGAGTGCCTTAATAGTGCACTCCCTCACCAAATGCTCTACACCACCGGGACCGATGAGTAATAATATTAATGTCATCATAATTTTTTAATTAAAATTAGTAAAGCATGATTTTATATAATTGAAATTACAATTTCTATTATTATTAACAATAAAGATTTCATATCAATATAACTTTCAACTTTTCATAGAATTTCTTCATATAAAATAACCCCTTGTTTGTGGTTGGATCTTTCATTTAAGATAAAAAGTTTCATATCATTATAACTTTCAACTTTTTATGGAATTTCTTGATATAAATAACTCCTTGTTTGTGGTTGGATCTTCCATTTAAGATAAAAATTTCTTACCAGAGAAAATATAAACTTTAAAACACTTTTGACAATAATTAAAGGAAAAGCTACATGCCTTATCAAAATTTCAAATTCAGATGCATATAAGTGCACTTGGTATAACTACTTTGAAACATAGAACATTATTCATTATTTGAGCAAAGCTTTGGTTTAACATTGAAAACTACTCTTCTCATAGGGAGGGATTTCAAAAAGATTGTAAGGTCTCCCCTTCACTTGCTAGATTATCTCTTTTTTCACCTTAAAGGAGAGTTCTATGGCAATAGGAGGGAGAACACATATAAACAACAAAACAAAAAATAAATAGGTATTCACACAAAGTACCTTGGAAATTTCAAGTCCATGTGGTTTATTTGATATTTCATCTCTATAATATACTTTTAAAACATAGAGGTAATTGTTCTATGTCTTGAATGGTATTCTATGGAGAGTTAATGAACCAATGTAAATCCAAAGAGTTCTCATCATTCTTTCAATTGAGAATTGATCAATGTAAATCTAAATAGTTCTCATCATTCTTTCAATCCATAATGGATCAATGTAAAACCAAATAGTTCTCATCGTCCTTTCAATTTATGATTGGTGCATAAGTATTAAATCTCAAAACTTTGGTAAACCTATGCAATTTAATCCCCAACTCCGGACAAAATAAACAACCACGAAAATATTTCAAAGATTTCAACTTGAATCATGTGTTTCAAATCAACTAATAAAATGAGGTGGTTGCTTGATACACTTGATATCCAATATATAATGATATTTTCAATCAGAAATATATGTCAGTGAATAGCATATATTTTTTGTATACAAACAACCACAATTGAATAATAAATATGACGTGAGCAACCAAACTTAGTGTAGAACCTTGCTTCAAAGAATTCAAGGGGTGCTATAATATCAATCTAGATTCTAACACCTATAAAATTTTAAATCCTTGAAACCAATGCAACATCTCAACAACATTTCCCAAATAACAATCATATTTGCAAACACTATTTGAATTCATTAGCCCATTCAAACTGCATGTTAACACTAATTTTAGCAAGGATTCTTAACCAACAACAAGTGCAAGTCCAACCAACCTATTGACTGGTTACAAGTCCAACCAACAAGAATTCTTAACCAACTTCTCCTCCTTCTCCCTCTTTTGGGCACCATAAGTCTAAAAGGAATAAGAAGAGGAAGACTAAGAAGAAGAATTCACCAACCTCTGGTAGTCATGTTGGAGATTTGTTACCAACCTTTATGAGTCATGCTGGGGGCACAAGTCTAGTCACTATGAGTCATATTGGCGTTAGTTCACCAACCTTCGCAAGTCATGTTGGGGGAAAAAGTCCAGTCACTGCAAGTCATATATACTAGCATTAGTTCACCAACCTCTGTGAGTCATGTTGGAGACAAGTCATCAAGCTCTGCAAGTCATGATGGGGGCAAGAGCCCAGTCCCTGTGCGATCTATATTTATGAGAGAAACAAAAAGAATAACAAATTGAATACAATAACACAGAGGTACTGAGAACAACATCAAATATCCAGTGAATAATAACTTCTATTGAATAAATAAAATAGGCTAAAACTGTAAAACTGTAGAACTGAAAACAACTTGCTCGAATGGTGGTAGCTATCTCTAAGAAGAGATGTGGTTGCTACATGCATCCGTTCAAGAAAAATGATTACAATGAGGCTCCAGAGGCCTTCTTAACATTACTCATGAATTCCAAAACCCTAGACATCCAAAAACCTAACCCTAGGAGATGAAACGCAAAAAGTTATGTAGGCCCTGATGGGTAAGTTGCTACCTCAAACTCCTAGGGTCATAACTTTTGCATACGACCTCTGTTTTAGGCACGTGATAGCCCGTTGGAAAGTTCATTGTGAGTCGTATTGGCATTAGTTCACCAACGTTTGCAAGTCATGTTGGAGATGTGTTGTCATCCTATGTGAGTCATGTTGGGGGAAAAAGTCCAGTCACTGCAAGTCATATATACTAGCATTAGTTCACCAACCTCTGTGAGTCATGTTGGAGACAAGTCACCAACCTCTGTGAGTCATGTTGGAGACAAGTCACCAACCTCTGTGAGTCATGGTGGGGGAAAGAGCCCAGTCCCTGTGTGATATGTACTTATGAGAGGAATGAAAAGAATAATAGTTTGAATACAATAACACAGAGATATTGAGAACAACAACATATATCTAGTGAATAATAACTTCTATTGAATAAATAAAATAGGTTGAAACTTTAAAACTATAGAATTGAAAACAAATTGTTCGAATGGTGGTAGCTATCTCTAAGAAGAGATGTGGCTGCTACATGCATCTGTCCAAGCATAATTATTACAATGAGGCTTTAGAGGCCTTTTTAACATTACTCATGAATTCCAAAACCCTAGACATCCAAAAACCTAACCCTAGGAGATGAAACACAAAAAGTTATGTAGGCCCAGATGGGTAAATTGGTACCTCAAATATCAGGGTCGTAAATTTTGCATACGACCTTTGTTTTAGGCGTGTGATAGCCCATTGGAAAGGTCTTTTCGATAACTACACATTATACCATCAAAATGTGACTCTGTCTCCAGTTTGAACATGGAAAACCAAAAAAACACTGTTTAGGGCCCATAATGGCCCTGGAAGTACATAAAGATGTATTGACATGAAAACTTCCAAAATAAGCCAGTTGGATTAGGTGGGCAGCCACTAATCTCCACCTAGAAGATTTGCATGGATTCATACAACCCTGAAAGTGTAGAACCCACAATTACAAAGAAGTACAAAAGAATGTGTTGAACTAAAAACTGTCAAGAGGAGCCAGTTGGAATAGGTGGGTGGCCACCAATATCCACCTGGATCACTATGGGTCATATTGGAGCTCAACAACCAGCCTCTGCAAGTCATGTTGGGAGCACGAATCCAATCTCTACTAGTCATATAGGAGTTATTTCATCAACACCTGCAAGTCATGTTGAAGACATGAAACCAGCCTTTGCGAGTCATGCTCAGGAAAAAAGTCTAGTCACTAAAAGTCATACTGACAATAGTTCACCAACCTCTTTTATTCACATTGTACACGTTCCGCCAACCTCTACGATTCTTGGTGGGGGAAAAATTCTAGTCCCTGCAAGTCATATTAGCATCAAGTCTCCATCCTTTGCAAGTCATGCTGGGAGAAAAATTCTAGTAATTGTAAGTCATATTGGCATTAGGTCACCAAGCTCTATGAGTCATGTTGGAGACCAACAACCAACCTCTACGAGTCATGCTAGGAGTGCAATTCCAGTCACTACTAGTCATACTGGACAAATGTCAACAACCTACGAGTCATGTTGAATACAAGCAACCATCGTCTACGAATCATGTTGGAAGCGCAAGTCCGGTCACTACGAGAGGTACTGGCACTAGGTCACCAACCTCTACAAGTAATGTTGGAGACCTGCAACTAGCCTCTGCTAGTCATTCTAGGGGAAAGCAACCAACCTCTGTGAGTCATGCTGGGAGCACAAGTCCAGTCACTACGAGTCATACTGGCACTAGGTCACCAACCTCTGTGAGTCATGTTGGAGACTTGCAACTAGCCTCTGTTAGTAATGCTAGGGGAAAGAAACTAACCTTTGCAAGTCATGCCGGGAGTGCAAAACCAAACTTTTCTAGTCATATTGGAGATATGTCACCAACCATTGTAAGTCATGTTGGGGGCATTGATAATGTTTAAAAGTCTAGATGAATAGGACATAAGCCCAAGTTCCCTTGTAAGATTTTCAAGGGATATCACCTAAATCATTTGTGCCCTGGCATTCCGGTGGTACGAAGAACATGGTCCTTGTCTGACGACCCTTCTAGTTCTGAGTCATCTTCAGTTTCCTAACAATATATTCAACTAGTGCTTGAGGAAGTGGTCACGTTGATGCAATCTTTGGCCGATCCCACTCTTCTTTTAGGGAGTGAAGTAGCTTTCAACTATGTCTTTAGCATTTCTAGTTCAGTGCCTTCTAGACAAGGGGGAATTCCATGCTCTTAGAGGACGCTCCCTCCAAGTTCTAGGGTGGTTTCCTTTGATTGGAATGATCTTGTTGAGCCTCAACTTCCTTCTTTTGAACCTTTCCAGATAATGGTTAGAGTTGATTCAATAAATATTCGTTGAAGTATTGTAGATGAAGGATCCTCTGCAAGTGTTTTATCCTCCTCGACTTGGCAAGCTTTGGGTTCTCCTAAGGTTGTGTCAGCTACCAACGAGTTGTTGGATTTCGACAGGAGACCTACTGAATGTTTGGGGATTCTTCCACAGTTTCCCATCACATTAGGTGGGAATACTATCCTAGTCGATCTTTTAGTGGTGCAAAGCCCTTTGGATTTCAATATCCTTCTTGGACGTGATTATGTTTCTGCTATGAATGATGTGGTGGCTACGCTATTTTGTGTGATGCATTTACCTCACAACGAAAGAATTATCACTATTGATAATCTTTCATTTGATAATCACCATCCTAGTTTGACTTTGTCTCTAACTACCCCTTGGTCTATTCCTAGTGTTTGAGTAGACTCTTCCCTTCCACAGGTGAATTATGTGGCGTCTTATCCTCGATGTTCAATTTCTTTTAGGAAGGATCCTTTATAATCATGTTCTCCTTCTCGAGACAAGGTCTCAACAATTGATCAAGTGTTGTATCCAATGGGGGCAGGTGAACCTTTTCTTTCCCATTTTGGCCTGAGTAATCTGGTGTTTCCTTTTGAGTATGATATTAATGTTTGTGAGACCTCGAGCCCTGGTATTGGTGAGTCTTCAAGTCTCAGTTTCTTGGATGTTGAATTGCCTTTGAGTGAGGATATCCTTGAAGCTATGATTATGGATTTTCAACCTCTTCCTGAACTAGAATCTTTATAGGTTGTTTACCAAAGAAACCCTTGGCCTGAGCCTAGCAACAAGCTCTACCTAGAGAAGTATTATGCACAGGCTACAAGGTTTTGAGGTACTTTGTACATATTGTACTTTTAGGGTGTCTTATTTTCAAGTTTTGTATTCCAAAGAACATGTTATCATCAGAGGTTTTTGTATTGGACTTATTGACTTCTGGGTGAGTGTTTTTGGTCTTATATATATGAATCTGGAAACATTTTTATTTGGTACATGTTTGTCATGTTGATCCGTTCTAACAGATAATGATATCAAAACTGGCATATGAGTTAGATTTTTCCCCTCCATGCATATTTTGCATTATCTATTTCTTGTTTCATTTTGCCTTAGGATCGACCCCACTGAGTTGCAACACAGAGCCTTATTTGTTGTTTAGAAGTGTTGTAATTCATGATGCAGATCCTACCATCATGGTTGCCCTAGTTAGAACCTTGTTTGTAGTTTGGTGCCCATGCTAAAGTACTTTCATAGGCTCGAGAGCCCTGTTTAATCTCACCGTGACTTTGTGTTGAAGCCTCATATCTTCTTCTCAATCTTTTTCTAGCCAATACCTATGGGGCTCCCTCATTTATGTGTTGAGTTGTAATACTACATTGCATTATGTTTCTTGTGCTTTTGAGCCTAATGTCGGCTACATCTCGTTATTTTTTGGCCACTTTCTTGTGCATTCTCATCAGTTTCTAGCCTTGCAATATTTGTCTTTGCAACTTGAAACATGTATCCCTAGAGGAAACATTCCCCTAAGTGTCCATATCCTACACTTGCTTCCTTGAATTGAGCACAAGTATGTTCCTTGCGCTTGGAACTAGTTTCCTTGCCCGCAACACTTGTTTCCTCCAATGTATTATAACATTCTTTTACTCTTTTTCAATCTTTCATAATGTGAAAAAGACAAAAAAAAATCAAATAACAAAAAAACGAGTGTGGGAATGAGTCTTCTACATCATTATTAGCAACAATAGAGTCACCTCTGAACAAAGCACAAAGTTTTGAGCCTAGTCTCAACAATTTGGGTTTAGTATGGCTTTAGGAAACCGATCCAGTAACATGGAGTTTTTACTCCGGTTGGTTATTCTTCTAGTCACTATGGAGAGTTTTTCATTACTTCTTGCATTGCAGACTTATGTCAATGTTAATTTTCAGTACATGTTGCCTAAGTCATATATTGTGTCATGTATTTGTTCAAAGGAAGTTTTAGTCTGTGTCGGCCATTCTGTGGAATTTTGTGACTTTGCAAGTCGACCTTCTCCCATGTCAATTACATCTTGGAATCAAGAGTATCTTTGTCCTATACTCATGTTGGTATGGAGGGTCCCCATTGACTTCCTATCAATGGGTTAAGCTCTTATCGACTACGAAAAATTGCTCAAAGATTTTTACCTAGAGTCGCACCCTAGGCCTATTTACATCATTGATAGGTGACCTTGTGTTCAACATATGGCATTCCATCATTGGTCGCTGACTGAGTGGTTTCCCTTATGTTCAACGAAAAGAACATTATTTTCACATTGGGATTCATGCAATACCTTGGATTCGATTTGTCCCCATTGGTGATTTCCTCGCCTTTTTTGACAGTCTTAATTATTGGTTGTTATTTAGAGGGTATTCTTCGTGCGTTATTCACATTTGGTGCACACGAAAGATGTACTTCATGGTGGTTCTTTCAATATTTTGTCTCAGTCCTTCCAAATCTTTGGCCTTTTGCTACTTCTCATGTTGGATGATGGGGGATGCCTTAATGCCCTCCTTCCAGTGGATCTCTTCCTATCGACTTCAATACATATTGCTTTGGGATATGGATATAAAGTCCTTATTAGTACCTTGAGGCTTGCAATCATCAATGGTAGGTTCCCTCGCTATTGATAGTGGGAATACATCAATGTCCCTCGATCGATAGATTCTACCAGGTGTTTGACATCATACCCTTTATTCACACTTGTTAGATTGTACTAGGTACCTTGGCACCCATTATCATTATAGGTGGGTTGTACCGTATTTGTTAACGATATACATCAATGAATGATAATCAAATAGTGTCTCGCTATGTTCAACTTTAACTCCTCTATTCACACAGTGTAGACTCATACCACAACGATTGATTTGAAGACCTCATGAATGTAGTAGCATCACCTTTTTTATGTTGTTTCCCGAGTTGTGATTGGATAGTACCACTCCTCACATTGACACTTGTGAAGGATCAATTATCTATCTCTTGCCTTCAGATATCCTTCACTGATTCTGAGACATAGATCCACCTTGTATCTCTTTTGTGGATATGATCTTTGATTGACATGGATCCACCGTGTATATATTCTGTGACCATGATTACTGCTTTCTATATATATACACATTTTACATGGATCTATAAAGTACTTGATTGGTGGCCATGCTTATCATCACACCTGAGCATGGGTATGCCTGCCTCAAGGATTGAGCATTCTAACTTGTTTCTGTGTTCGGTTGATGTCCTTAGATTGGATTCTGACGACATTCACCCTGACACACTGCTATTTGAAGACTTATAATATATTTCGACTATCAGTTGCTCTTCTGACCTCACACATTAGGGGGCATATCTTATAGCGTCAATTTCCACCTTTGAATCATTGACAAACTTTTTGGCCTAATCCCTATCCTATTTATAGGATATTATTTCCCATACGTCCTTGAGAACTTCCAAAAAAACACTTTTTGGAAGATGCGTGCACCCTCACAGTTATGGTACTCGTGTACATGCAGACCAATGAAGGGACAATCACGTACATGTTAGAAAATGATTCAAATATATATTTATGCTTAATTAAATGTTGAGTTACAGGTTTGGTTAGTTTCCTAAGTCCTTTTACCTATACTCGACCATCTCTAACCAACTAGAGACTGTATAAAAGGAGCATTTGTCCAAGGAGAAAGGTAATGAAAAGTAATGGTTCTTTGCACACATTAAGAAAACCTCTGCTTGGATAACGCCACCAAGCTTTTAAACCCTTATACATCCATGTTGTTTCTAGTCTGACCTAGAAACCCTTGTTGCTAGCCCTCTTTTATAGTCACCAACTTATCTTGCCAAGAGTTTCCCTTTATACTCTCTTTGGGCCTGTGGTAGATTGGAAGTCAATACCATCTCGTATAGCAAGGGTGGAAGAACTTGGGATCTCTCTCGACAGAGCAGTGCCACGTAGGAAATGTATAAAGTTGTAACAACCTTAACTTCTTAATAAGAATACAAACTCTTTCCTTTGAAATATGTTGTATTTGCAATGTTTTGATTGCAATCACTTTACATATATTTCGTAGAATACTAGTTGTTGAGATCTTACCGTTATATTTCATGTGACTAACATGTAGTTATTAGTATAACTACCTCTCTATATAATCTTGCATCTTTAAGGTTCTTCTATGTTGCACATAAGCTATTTGGAAGGAGTGAATAAACTACGACAATCGAGAATGACATCAATTGTAGGACTCTGAGTGAGTCAACCTTTCTTTTCCACCTAATAGTTAGTTATTTCTTTTGAATTCAATTATTATATCCATGTTGCATGTTCTTTTTGAGAATTTTTTTCTATATGGTCATTGGTATGTTGCAATACAACCCACTAATGTAGGGGATTTTCCTCGAAAGCACTAATTAAAAAAAATGAAAAGTAACTTCTATTTTATTATGTGTTTTCTGAGTCAAATGGAAAAATAAATCTGTGATTTGAAAATGTTGTTAAACAATTGACATTAGAACAAATTCAAAACACTTATGCAATGAGAAAATTGAAGACAAAAATCATTGACCACAAAGGTTCTGATAAATTCACCAACCGAGATTGCATTCCTAATCACCAACCTATTCAGATCAGCAACATATTCACGTCATAAATCTAGCACTAAATTTAGAAAAATGAGAAGTACTAGAAAGGATCTTGTTGGATTACTAAGAGGGGGGGTGAATCAGTAATAACGTAATTATAATCTTTTTTCTCCAAATAATCCAAGTGTTATATCAATGTATAATTATTATCCAATAATGAACAATAAGAAATGAACAATCACACACATACACAATACACTAGTGTTTTACGTGGAAACCCAAATCGAGAGAAAACCACAAAATGATTTTTCTTATATGTCTTAAAGAATTACATTCAATGGAAGCACCAACTTCCTTTGTTTTACAGCTGCAACTGGAAGGAGGCTCCAACCCCCTAGTTTATTAGGCTACAACTTGAAGGAAGCTCTAACTCCCCAATTCTCTGGCTACAACCTCCTATGTTCTCCGGCTACAACCGGAAGGTGACTACAACCACATGTCCTTGCCCCGTCCAACCGCCCTGAAGTAGAAGTAGAATGATGGAACCACTGTCACACTATCACTGTAAGATATACCGTTGTAAACATGTACGAATAAACCTGAACCATGTATCAACCATGCATCAACCTGTACCTCAACCTGTAATCAACCTGTACCATAAACAAGTGCAACAACCATGCACCAACCTGTACCAACCAACCTATAATCAACCTGTACCATAAACAAGTGCAACCAACCATGTACCAAGTATGTACCAATCATGTGTCAAGTACTCATCAACAATGAATCATTAATATGTACCAACATCATCAACTATACACCTCATGTATGTGCCAACTCATCAATTACTTGTCTCAACCATGTACCCAACTTGTACCTCAACCA
>SNQJ01S0168983.1:0-15203 GCA_010110895.2 Picea sitchensis | reverse complement strand
GAGATTGTATCAGTGCACCGGAGTTGCTGGGGGTTTTGGGCACGGAGGGCCAGGATATCCGTTGATATCCTGGGGCTAGGGAGCTACCTAGTTGGCAGGGATGATGGTTTTGGGTAGTGTTTTGCAGAAGCGGGAAGGAAGCAAGCGGCGGGAAAACACAGGTTGATAACATCAGGTTCAGGTATTTACCAAGAATTATGCATTGTATTTGTAATTTAATTTGTTATTAAATTTTATTATATTGATGAATTTTCATACAAATGAGATGAATTATAGAAATTCTTAAATTTTACGCCTAAGTATAAAATAATTGGTTGTTTAATTTATTTGGCTCTTACAAGTTCTTTATTCCTCTTTGCAACTTTCCTCCAGAGTGCCTTTTCCTCCAAAGTATCAGATCTACTGACATGTGTCCTTCAAGGCGAACGACCTATATTTGTTTCAGCACTTTGAAACTTTGATAGTTCATGCTTCATGCCACTGCTCGCTAAGATTTCCCTCTGAAGTGCTCCTTTTACGATGTAACTAATCTTCCACCATGCATCCTCTTGACCCAATTGTCAGGATTTGGTATTCTCTTTAGGCTTCGACAATGTTTGATGTTGCGCTACCCCTTCCTCTCATATATCTTCTTCTCCAAAATGAACGATATGCTAACACATCTCCTCCTCTAGATCTGTGGTCCAGATGGACTTCAGTTTTCGTAATTTCAGGAGTTCTGACTCCTTGACAAACAAAAACCTATGAACATGTGAATTCTAAAGCAACTCAAGGTGTAACCTCCTTTCACCTTTTCTAAATCTAACGACTTCTAGTGACCTCGACTCCTTTCGAAGGGATCTTAACCATCAATTCGTGAACTTCAACAGATTTCTCCCTTTCTATTAAATATTTGTTTCTATCTCTCCCGAGCTTAATTCCTATGAGGATTTTACCCTTCGACGCACTCCTTGTGATCCTGGAATCCTTGACAAAGTTCAGACTTAGATATTTCTTTCAAAATAAATATTACTATGCACTTATTTCACTTCTCGGTCCTGACCTCTCAACACTTAGTTGATTCTTGACCCTATGCACTCCTTGCAACACTCGGTATAAGTTTCTCATTATTCCTCTTAAGCTTCTTTGAGTCAAATCTAGACACTTTCGATGCACACCTTGCGGACAATATGCACTCCTTTCATCCGAGCTCTCAGAAGAGAAATAATTGAAACTTATTTAACACTTCATAAGTCCATATACTCAACTATGAACAACATACATAAGTATAATGAAATAAACACACATAGAACATATCATTCATTCAAATACACACTGAAATGAGCATTGTCCAAGCTTTTGGAACAATTTATGTATGTTCTATTCATTCATGAAGTATTTACATAAATAACACATTTCTTCAATGTCTCTAGACTCTCTATGTCTAACTGCTACATCTAACTTCTTACTCTCTATATCACCCTCTTTTGTCTTGCAACACAATATAAAAAACCTCTCTAAGGAGTGGATTCCCGAGCTCTTCTCCATCCTATCTGAATTCTATCCCATCATCATTATAGTGGTTACCAACTTGGTCCTATTACAATAAATATGAGTTATTATCAGATAAGAGTTGTCACTCTACATCTGTAACACCTTACAATCATGTATGAATTTACAACATTCTTCCATTCTCAGTTGGTGACCCGACTTTACAAACAAAGTATTTAAAAATGATATTTCCAAAATATCTCAACAACTCGCTATGCTTATGTTATTTATTTATTTGAAACTTTGGTGCGCTGAGGTTTGAATTCTGCCTCCACACTTGGCCTCTTTGGCTTTGATGTCGATGCTCCTGCATCACATACAAAAACATTTTGAAAAAATTTCAATGTTGGCCCCATTAACTGGTCATTGTTTCCCATCATGTACTCTAGCCCTAGAACAATGTATTTTAATAGTTGTTTCCTTTAAAATTGGACCAAAAAAATTAAAACAAAATGAGGATGAGATGAGACGGTATATAGAGTGGGTCTGTGAGTGATCTTTGAGTAAAAATATGAAACAATGAACTTCTCTTGTTTAAAGAATAATTTATTCTCTACTAAAAAAGGCCAACCACGTGAAGGTGGAAGCTCATATGGCTCCTCCCCCCTCACATCACTCTCAATTCCCCAATACCCAATCTATAAAATAGAAAAAAAAAACCATCATAGTAATCATGCATATAAACTACAAAAAAAAAAAATGAAATAAAACTTAAAAGAATGTAATTGACCCACATAAAAAATTTATTTAAAGAGAATAATTCATACAAATTAAAATATCTAGTTATGTACCTCATCGACCAACACAACATTTGTATCATCTTTCTTTTGTATCTTCTTCTTGATCATCCAACTCAACATATGTATCAACATTCGGTTCAAAAACAATGTTGAAAGGATTGATGATATCATCATCATCATCAATGTCATTTTCAAGCATACCTTCATCGATATCATCATCAAGAACTGGCACATTGTCTCCTACGCCTGGTTCATATTCTCCGTCTTCTTCATCTGTGGACCCATATTCTTCCTTCTCTAGATCTACATCATCTTCTTCTTCAATATCATCTTCTTCATATACAATATACGTTAATGGTATTCCTCTTGGATCATATCTAACAACAAATGACTAATCCCTCTTACGTGGAACCTTTGAGTAAAAGACTTGTTTACATTGACTTGGAAAAACATACCGGTCATTTTCTTTTTCAAAAATTGTTTTTTTAATCATCAAAAATCTGTTGGCATGTTGAATAATGGTTCTTTCCTCATCATGTTCATGCATTCATAACCTATACAATTTGACATCGAACAAAACTAATTTGAAGGAATTAAAGTCATACTCAATTATATCATTCAAAAACCCATAGTATCTATTTTCAGATTTGTGAGGATGTCTAACACTCATAGAGGAAACATTAGTGACCTGGAATACTGCAGTTATCCCACTATCAAATTTTTTTCTAGTTTCATCCAATTGTTTGATGCGAAATTTATGACCATTTCACTACATAGCCTTGTGGTGTTTCAACTGCAATATGTCAGACATGTAAAACATGAATTGTCAATTAATAATAATTTTTTTTATATAACTTGGAAAGTATAATATGAAAAAAACACACTTACATGAACATTAATATAATATAAAATAACTGAAGAAAATGGGTGAATTTTCTTTCCTTTCCTTCTTTCAAACAATATGCTAAATCTATTTCTCTCTGCGTAAATCGAAATCTCCATTATGACAGGATTCTCTAACCAATTGAGACAGTTCTTTCCATGATAACCTATCTCCATGACATTCTTTACATCTATTAATCCATACCTTCATCCATTCTAGATTGTTTGTAATGTATAAATGTAGTGCATCCCAATCTTGAGCAACTGACCGATCAAAAAATCACAATTCACCAATATTAAATATTAGTTATAAACATGGTAAATATTAATAAATGATGAAAGAATAAATATTAAATGAGTATGATCATATACACAAAAAATTAAAATTTCTATTTATTAAAAATATTCACAATTTAATTACATCTCACTTTCTTCATTGTACCTTCCCCCAACAACTCCTCCCTTTCAAATTTTTTGATGGAGTTCACATCCCAAATGCAATCCACTACATGCATAGCTTGTGCTGCTGATTTAGGAATATACTGACTAATATACACCATGGATTCATATACCATATATCCCTCCACCATAGAACCCTCAGGACATGCTCTTTGTCTAACCAAAGCCTTCAATGATTTAAAGTGCCTCTCCACCATCCACATTGACCTTGTGTGTACAGGTCCACACATTTCAATCTCCTCAACTTGGTGTATGAGGTAGTGTTCTTGTGCATTGGAAAATGTTGGAGGTAGATACTTTTGCATTTCACACATTAGCTGAGGAATTTATCTCTACCAATACTTTATATCATCTTCATGGATTTCTTTCAATGGAAACCATCTACAAATCATGACGTAAGAAAATAGCATGTTTCAAAAAACATAATACATATATTATATATAAAACATATGTCATTAAGTACAACAGAAAAACGAATTTTTTTTTGGCATATATATTGCATCTACTTACCTCATGTATTTTTCAATATCATATATAACTTGTTTGACGGTGTTGTCAAAGTCGTGTGGGAGAGATAGAGGTAGAACATATTGTAACAATAAAAATGAATCATTACTTGTTCAAAACTAGACAAAAACAATAAAAATATCAAAAAATGTATATGACCAATATATAAATGTGAATACTAAAATGATTAATTACCTTAATGAAGGTATGCCAATCATGCATTTTACTCCACAAAATTCACCTTTCTTTGTTAATATATTCTTTATGTTTGAACAAAAACCTGTGGGAAATTTAATTTTTTGAATGACCTCTTTTACAACATCATTTTGTTGCTTTGTTAATAACCATGGAATGTTATTTTTGTCTCTATTTTTATTTGATAGGATCATACTTTGCATTGCATGATTGGCTTCCTAAATGTCATTACAAATTTTGACAATTTTTTCTTTATCCCTCTTGCCATCTGTGATTCGTCATAATGTTTCTGTCACATTCTTCCTGATATGCATTGTATCAGATAAATGAACTATTTTTAGTTCCTCATAGCAAGGCCACCTCATTAATTGAGTGGGATAACATTTCATTTCTCGTGGACTCCAATTATTACTACCTTCACAACGACAACATTGATGAAACATAAAAAAAATCTGAACACTATTTATCAAATGCGGTAAAATAAAATGAATAATTAAAATAAAATTTCAAAACATGATTCCATTTATGATACATAAAAAAAATGTGTACCTGAAGGATTAATTCTTTCATATGCCAACCTCCATAGGAGAGGTGTCATTCTTTGTGGTTTTAGTTCAGTCTCTTGTTTCCCATTGAAAAGATCATTTTTAGTAGTATGATACTTATGGTTCTTAGGTCGGAAATGTCTATACTCATCAAACACCTCATTTCCTAAAATTTTTGACCAATGATATTTCATCTTAGGACAACAAAATGAACATGCAAATTTACCCTTTGTTTGAACACCTGCAACATTTGGATTAATGTGAATTATTAATATACAAAATGATTATTTAAACAACATGCATGATATATTCAATTAATTATATATTATTAAGTGTGAAATATGGAACGTTACATACCACAAAAATGTTTTAGTCATGGGGCATCATGAGTTGTCCATAAAATTATTCCACAACATTGAAATCTCTTCTGCCCAATTGGTTTACAGATGTCATACATAGTGATTCCCTCCCATAACTTTATTAGCTCGTCCATAAGAGGATCTATATACACATTCATATATTTAACTTGGTACTTAACTAATTCTTTTAAATCAGACAAAATTACTACCATGGTATGTATATATACATAAATAAATAAATAAAAGATGTTATGCAAGAAAAGAGAAAAATAAAAAAATTGAATTTGGAAAACGAATGTAAACAAATACCTACAATAATCATTGTTAACATTATGTGCTCCCTATTTATCACATACAAGGAGGAATGTTATTGTTTATAAAAAAAATAGGCCACACTGAGAAAATAGACTGAAGCTCTCCAAATGGATTAACACCATCAGTTTCCAATGAAAGCCTAACATTGCGAGGTTCATCTATAAATTTTGGCCATTTTGCAGAAATTTTATTAAATGCATAACCATCTGCGGGAATTCGAAGAACATCATCTTCAATTCTCTTTCATGCATGGTAATCCATAAATTGTGCTATGCTTTGGCACTTGAACAATCACTGCAAATGTGGAATTATGGGAATATGTCGGAGAAACTTTTGAGGGTCCATTTTTGTTACTTGATCAGTTCGATATCTTTTGATACCACATATCGATAAAAAAAAAATTGACGGATGTAGTCCATAATATATAATATGATCATCAGGACATGCATCTATACTTTGGTACTCCATTCCAATGTCTTTCATAATGGTTTTTAAATCGCGATATGTGCGAGGTAACATATTTGACGAGGGTAACATAAATTCACCTAACAATCTAAAACATAAAAAACAAATAGTTAATGTAAAGAATAGTAATTCTAAATATTGCATTTTTATTTTACACATTAATTAACACTAAAAAAAAAAGGGAAATGTCAACCTTTATGTATATGTGCTGAAACATATTACATACCTTAGGATTTGTTTCATACAAGTGTTTGACAAATGATTCATAACCTTTAATTTAACCAACAACAATGTAGTAGAAAGAAGATTTTCTCTTGACCCTTTATAAAGTCGTTTATTCGTCTTTTCAATAAGAGATTCATAATACATACCATCACTACTATCCCCATGATCCTCATCTCGATGAACAAATAAGTCTTGGATCATTTGATTTGTCCCATCATCCTAAACTATGTTATTATTGGCATCTACTTCCATGGGATCATTAACTTGATCTTCATTATCTACTTCAAGTTCTTCATCTTGTACAATTTTTTTTTTTTTTTTTTTTTTTTTTTTTTTTTAAATAAGTAGTAAATATTATATTAAGGGCCTGCTGAGCAGAAAAAGTGTCAAAGGGCCTGCTGAGCAGAAAAAAGTGTCAAAGACAGCAATGTACGGGCTGCAGTTAATGGAATACCCCAACATAGGGGAAACCAGTCCAGCCAGCCCCCAATTCATAGGTCTAAAGAAGTCACTGGACCAGTAAAAAAACAAGTTCAGACTGTCTGTCATCTATACTATAAGCCTAGGAAAAATTGACAAACATCACTAGATAGCTAGACACCTGGCGCATAGCCTAGCCACGCATCTCAGAGGTCTTCTGTCCATGGTTCTTCTCCTATGAATGTCGGCTGGTCATCCCAACGCTTTGCCTTCCTTTCGCGTCGCCCAGTATCCTCAGCTTGGCCTCGTTGTTCCGCTTCCTCCTGCGTTGCCTCGGCTGATCGCTGTGCTCCTTCCCTCCCTGCACTCGAAACCGCAGAAGGTACCTCTCCTGGAGCAGAGACAACCTGGTCCGGGGATAACTCCATGTGCATGGTCGAGAGGATGTGGAGGAAAGTCGCGGTGTTTTCTTCTGTAGCTTGCAGACGATACTTGAGGTCCGCCACCTCATTTCTAAGCTCAAAAACTAAATCAAACAAGATTCCCAATCGATCCCTGAAGTGCTTGTTGTCGAGGTGGTCCGTGGGGTGGAGGCACGGTCGTTTAGAAGCACTGTGCGCCTGTGGTGCACTACCCAAACTGCTCGAAGCTCTAGGGAAATACATAGTTTCTATGAATTGCATCCGGGGGTCTTGTGAACAGCTCAGGATCGGGCTCGACCTTTGCGGAATAGTGGCCATGGAATGAGGAAGCTGAGACTGTGGAGGAGACTGGGCGACCGTGGGGTGAGGGGGCAAAGACTGTGATGGTGGCGGAGTGGTGGACATGGATGGGGTTTGAGGACGGGAGGATGCGCAGGTTGACGGTGAGAGTGAAGGCGAGACTGGGGGTCGACAAGGATTCCAAGGGGAGCCCCGCTTCGGCCTCCCTCATGGCCGTTCTTTCATGTTAGCAGGTAGACGGGTCTGGACTAGACTAAACCAGAGGCGTAAAAAAACAACAGAGACAGCAGCTATGTGAACCTGGTCCTGTTTGCGCCTTGAAGGAAGGAGCCCTTTAGACCACAAACAGGAAACAATGACCACCGTGACAAGCCAAGCCATAGAACTAGCTACAGAGGGACGTAGGGTGGCATAAATGTCTATTATCACTGTCATTAACCTGATTTGAGTGCAATTTACTCGCCTGGGACGACACTGTCTTGTAGCACAAGCCCATCACGTGGCTGCGTGTCGCCGTGGACTGTGTCTCCTCCCATCTGCCGCCACGAGGAATCCACTGACACCACATCCGGGGATACAAAATTATTTTTGTTACTACTTGGTGCTTTCTGCATAAAGTTAGGGGGAAAATATTAAAATAGATAATTAATATATATATAAATAATTACCATGGGACGGTATTCATTTGATCACCTATCCATGTGCCCATATTTTCCACATTTTGTTTTATTTGTTTCTATTAAAACTCTTTCAGGACGTCTAGTACAACAATTTTTGCAAGGGAAATAACATTTATCATCACCCTTTTCACCCTCTTTTTTTTCCCACCTCTAATGTTTTCTGACATTCTTCCCCATAAACATATACTGAACAAAATACATGTTTTTTGTTTGCCAAGAAGACCAACTTATACCCTTTTTGAATTTTCGTTATTATAGAAAACTTGTCACAACATTCGTAAAATGAAACATATTTATAGATTTTATAATGTCCCAATTCCAATGATAGTTGACCAAGTCAAATTTGACTTGGTCAAATACTAGGTGATTGTTGGGGTGGGGAAAATCTAGTGTCCATAATGTCGCAAGTGCGACAAATATTTCACCAACGTCGCAAGAGAGACAAAAATACAACATCGTTGCAAGAGAAACATCCTCCTAACTTTGTTGCAAGAGAGACAATTTTTAGTAGTACATCGCAAGAGAAAATTCATTGGGCAATATGGAGAAAAAAAATTAAAATTTCCTCTATTTTTCGACAATATGGAAAATTTTGTCAATAATGTCGCAAATAGAATGTCGAAAGTTTTCCAATATGTACTAGTTTCTGGTGTGAAGAGGACTTTTGGACATCTTCTTCAATCTAAAATTCTATATGGACATGACACCATGGAAAACATGTGATCCACCTCACTAGCTCATATCCCCAGTGTGTCTAGGGAAATACTGGCTGAAAACTTCAGCTAGCTCCTCTTGGGAATCATCTCTGCCCACATGTGCATATGAAAATGAGTCCTCGGCCTAGTAGGATGATGGAAAAAATTAGGCCTCGTCTCCGAAAATCTCTCAAAAAATAATAAAAACAACTCTGAGGAAAAAGGGAAGTTCGACCTCCCACGTATCATTGAATGACATCTTTGTACCTCTATGCAAAACTGCTATAGAAAATGGCAGACCATGTGATACACCATGCCCTCTGTACCAACCAATCAACATAATACAAAAGAGGGAAACTAATGTGTTTCCCATCACTCGTAAAGTGTGATATAGTTGTCACTAATAGTGAGAGGAACCTAACCTCCTCTACACAGAAAGAAGCAATCTATAGTTGTCCACTAGACACCTGGAAATCAATTGTGGAAAGTACATCAACCTCAATATATCACTAAGAGTACATGAATTGACTCTATGCTACAACATTTATTGGGACATCTGGGAACTGTGGAAAATCCTCCCTCTTATCCATAACTTAGTGATAAATTAAATATCCTCCTCAGTGGGATGGTACCACTGATATGGACCCACATGGAAACCTATGGATGGATATCCAATCGACATATTAGATGCACCAACAACCCAGAGTTCCCTCCATGTATGTATCCTCCTCATAGTACTTAAGCAGGCCTACATTCCTCAAGAGAACATGAGTCACAAGAGTAATAGGGCTAGGGTACAAATATCTCTCCCTCTCCCTTGCATCCCATTCATGTACAACATTGTGTAGGTCCACCCTTTGCTCTGGACGTTGTTGTTTCTCTCTTCACTCACGTCTCTGCATGATGAACATAGGAAATACATTAGCCTGATTCATACATAAAATATACAAAAAGTCTACTAAATGAGAAATTTATTTATAAATACGGAAAAATAACTGCCTTCAAAAACTAAGAAAATTTCATAAACAATAAACAATTAACTCTTTTTTAAATTTTAATATGTCAAAAAATTAAGTTATAAATAAACATAGATACTACCTAGATATTTTTTCATCAAGGAGGCATGTTTGGCACATAGTAAAAATACCAAATTTTCCCATCATTTGGGAAAATTTTAAAGTCACACACATAACAACAGACGAAAGGAATGCAAGCAAGGGAAATGCTGACAACATGATGCTTCAGAGAGGGAAAATTTGCATTGGTGCTTTTGAGCTCTACAACACTGAAAATCGTAAAATGAATTTTACAACTAAAAATTTGTTTTTATTAAACCTTGTTCCGGTGTGTTCAATGAATCAATGCACCAGATACTATTTTTTATAAATAAACCAAACACAGTGTCCCTTTTAGAGAATCGTTGTGCACCATGCGTTGGGTTACTATGGAGCACACCAACATATTTATTTTTTGAAGAAAATATTACAGAAGGTGCATAATTTTTTAATTTAACCCTTTCACAGTGTGATCGATTGTCCAACGCACTAGTGCATCTGAGGTTACATAGGGAACTGATTATTTTTATTAAAAATAACTGTAACACAATGCTCCCTTTGGACCAATGGTGTTCCCTGGTGCATCGATATCTTGCGGAGCACACCCACATATATATTTTGAAATAATACTATAATGGTGTGTAAATGTTTTTATTTAACCATGTCATGATGCACTCTATTATTAGTGGCACCAGTGTTCCTGGTTTTAACAAGTGCACTGGATTATATTTGTTTAAAAATAACCCTATCATAGTGCGTCCGTTTAGAACAAGTTTTCTAACTGGTGCGTTTGTGTGTTTGTATAACATGGATCACATCAGAGTATATTTTTCGAAATAATCCTACCATGGTGCATATTTGTTTTATTTAATCATGTCACAGTGAGGTTATTGATGCAATACCCCTGTACATTGGGGTGTTATAGACACACTGATGGAGTGTATTTTAAATATATGCAACATTCTCCTTTAAAATTTTATTGAAATTTTTATTCACCAGTAATATAGATTAGAACTTTACAAGACTGATCATGTTGTAGATTTAAGGATAATTTGGTGAAATCCCAACTATATTATAAAGGGGCAATGATTATAGTTTAGGATTTTGAGAGACGGTTATGATCATTGATGGTGAGATCAAGGTTATTATCCTTGATGGTGAGATGATGCAGGTTATGATCATTGATGGAGAGATCACACGGTTTATGATTATTGACGATGAGATCATAGAAGCTATGATCGTTAATGACAAGATCACATAGGTTATGATCATTGACAATCAATCAATATGGTTATGCTCATTGGTAGTGAGATCACACAAGGTTATAATCATTGTCAATCATGATGGCAATATGGGAATGGAGATCCAGACAATAGTAGGTACCCATGGAGCAAGATTCCCATCGTGGACATCATGGTCATAATAACTCAAATTGTCATCATAATTACACACAATTGTGAATTAGCAACTAATATAGATTAGAATTATTCTAGAAATCCCATTAGTTGGGATTTCACCAAATATTTGAGTCTACAACATGCTTCAGATGATCATAGATTAGAATTTTGAGAGACTATCCATACTTTATAATTAATTCTTGACTAGAATTAAGTCTCTACAAATGAAATACCTATACTTTAGACTCAAGTATTTACAATTGAAATGCATACATAAAAATTCATAGAAACACCCAGGAAACAAATACCTCTCCCTCTTCATCGCTTCCCCATCCCGTACAACATTGTACAGTTCAACCCTTTGTTGTTCTTGTAGTTTCTATTCTCTCGGTTGATGTCTCTGCATGATTAATATTATGGTTGGTATTTTTTTTTAATTTAACTCTTTTACAGTGTGCTAAATAACTAGGCACACCAGTGCGTCATTATTTCTATAGTGCACCATAATATTTTTTTTGTTTGAAATAACCATACAATGGTGCGTTAGTTTTGCGGGCATCGGTGAGTGTTGTATAAAACGCATTGCACCATACAAAAAAATATGCTAAAACCTCTGCCCACTCACCTTCGCTAATATCCTCCGCTATAAATGGATTTTTGGGCTATTTTAATAGGGGTGCATGCAAAAACCTCCCCTGGAGGGTATTTTCCTTGTAGTGTGGGCTATGTTAAATACTGTGTCACTAGGAGGAGAAGGGGTTACATTCTATGTTATTGTATTTGTTCCATAGAATAGTGGAACAACTAGGAGTGGTAAATTAGAGAGCCTAACAGAGGGAGATATGTTAAACACTAAAATGTTGATATTTGTTTTTGGTAGAAGAGAGCGATAGAGGCTATCACTCACACGATACTTTATTTAAGGATTAACCACTCAAGTTATCTATGTGTTTTTCTTAGTTTTCTCACTCTCATTCTGTTTCCATATTATTGTTTCCTTCTACATATTTTCTTAGATGTAATCACTCACTTGATTTATCTCAAGCCTATTTGGAATTTTTTTGGGTTTTCCCCATCTCATATTATATTTGAGTTATGAGATCATACATATTGGAGAACACTTGGAATTGGTGCATACAAGATGCATAAATAATTTCCATATTGGAGAACACTTGGAATTGGTGCATACAAGATGCATAAAGAATTTCCATATTGGAGAACACTTGGAATTGGTGCATACAAGATGCAAAAATAATTTTTGTATTAGATACGGTAAAATACTAGATTTAGTTCATGTAATGCATAATATATTTTCGTACATCAAATTTTTCAATGAATGGGACTCCCAATCTCCCATGAGTTTACATATTAATGCGTATTCATTAATATTTTCTTCATTTTCACCTTTAAATTTGTATGTAATTTATCTTGGGAGAATGGTACCAAAATAATAATGCAGTTTGTGATTTTATTCCAATTTTTTTCTATGCACATTGTTTCTTTCAAAATTTATGTTTCTGAAGTTTCTCACAATGTGATTCCATAACCCAATGATTAAATTGACATCAACTTCTTCATTATTTTTTAGCCCCATTGTAAGGCTTTCATTATGAAATTCAAACTTCATTCAAATCTATAATAAAAATATGTTTAGTAGGAACACTACTAAGGTGATAATGGGAAGGGGGAGTTCTGATCTAGAATCAGATCCAGGAGGCTTCCCAAGTCCATAAAAGGCTAAAAAATGAAAGTTCTTGGAATCAGACAAAACCAATTCCATTACGACTGGCTCATCACGTTGATTCCAATCATATATTTACTTTCTCAAACGACGATGTATGTGAACGTTATCGTACACTGATCATTTCCCCAAACAACTAAAAAGTCAACAGGTCAACTGGAAAAGGCAATGACAATGTCATCATGACGTCCTGCGGACGTCATCATGCTGACATCAATAAAGTGACATGTGGCAGCACGGGCAGCAGGGTGACTGGGAAGTGACAAGGACCAATCCCACTTAACCAAGTGGCACATGGTGGACCAATACAAAATTGACAAGTGGAATCGTTGAATACCAGTGAAAGGGTGCCACGTGGCCCAAACATGGGATGCCACATGGCACTCCATCACTAGTTGAATGGAAAAATTATTTTGGACCTCATGGGGTCCGATCCCATGTCCTATTGGAAGATCAAACACCTTGATAAATGACCTTTGACCAACGCGCCAATGTAGTGCTTGTAATTACAAGCCCATTTGTAATTATTTAAAGTGTATGTGTAATGTAAGGAGGGCAGAAAGGGGCTGGGGCTAAGTCCCAGCCCACAACTTTTTTTTTTGTATGTAACCATACTATAGGAGGGTGCGGACTCCACATCCCAAAGCTTAACCACCGACACCAAGGTTTGGGGATTAACCACAAACATTGACTCGCCTTTTTGTATGGGATATCGAACCATGGGTGAAGCGCATATCTAGAGGCATGGTCCTATGTAATGTTGGAATGTGTCCATTTCCTCCAAGTGAATTAGTGTGCATTTAGCCCTAGGTTTTGGGGGTTCCACCATTTATAGTTACCATGTGACCTATGACTACGGAAAAGGAGCCAACACACAACCCTTTGGGCTGGCGCTTGGCCACAAGTCTCTCCATATGACCTTATTAAAGGGGCACGCACCCAAGGATAGGGGATAATCCGTATAATTAAAAAAAAGTGGGTTTTTATGCTATGATTTTGGACTTTTAATTAAATTTTGTCTTATTAATAGAGGATTTGTTGGACACACCTACCACACTTAGAGGGGGGGTGAATGAGTGTGGGGATCTTTTTCCCAAAACTTACCTCTTACACAAAACTCATTAGTTAGAATTCGACATTTACTCATTACTCATTGTTGTCATTAATAATCAATAAGATGTGAATACATATCAGCAATATATTATCAACAAATCATCTCCACAAGGAACACAAGGAACACAAGATGTATGTACAATTTTTCTTTTTATTATGGACTTCAATCCGGGGGTTTTTCAACAACAACTGAATAGAGTACAACTCTAGAAGAGCACCAGCTCTATATGCAAGACTCAAATTACATTCTCAGCACCAACTAATATGAGGCAACAATCCTCAACAGATATCAATCTGTACCATAAACAAGAGCATCAACCATGCACCAACATGTGCCAAACAACATGTAATCAACCTGTACCATAAACAAGTGCATCCAACCATGTACCAAGTATATACCAATCATGTGTCAACAAATAATCAACATTTACTCATCAATATGTACCAACATCATCAACTATACACCTCATGTATGTGTCAACTCATCAACTGCTTGTCTCAACCATGACTAGTTTTGGATTAGTCAACAACCCTAACTTGAAATAATCATAACTTTGTACCTATACTGAATAAATATCTGAAACTGATAAACAATATTCTTCAGTGTGTTTTATTCAACTCATCCAAGTGGAACTACTTGGAACCTTTCAAAAATTGAGTTATAGCAAAAATGGCATACCTTGCTGAATTCTAGCTTATTCTAGAGAGCGACCTTGTAGAGCGTGCCCTACACAAAATATTTGATGAAATGATCTGAAAATATTACACATAATACTAAAGACTGTACCCTAACCAACAAATTTTTTCTCACTAAATTTGGATCTTTTATGAAGAAGTTATGACGTTTTTACCCGAAACACCTGATTTTGAATAGTTTCAGGACTAGCCACAAACCCTATTTTCCATAGAGTGTAATGCCAAAAATACAATGACCCACAAGCTAAATTTTTAACCAACGATACTTGGATATGTTTTCTCACTTTCATAGCAATTTCAGTATCTAAAGCATTAAATAAAAAAAAATTATAGCGAAAATGGTGAGATGACCTGTAAATAACATACCTTAGAAAGCACCATCAAAAGAATTTATCCTTCCTTGCATTTCGGCCTTATTTTCTTCACTTTCCTCAGAATTTAGGCTTAGATATACTTGGTTAC
>SNQJ01S0168982.1:29654-47032 GCA_010110895.2 Picea sitchensis | reverse complement strand
TGTGTGGGTCTGTTCTTGCGGACCAACTTCCCTGCGATCATCTAGAAACCGAGGCTCACTGTTGCATTCTCGATGGAGGCTACCTTGTAGCCTTGCGTGCTCTTCTCTACATTTCCATATGTGTCTTTTATTCGATGGGCAAGAGTGTGATATGCGGTCTTTCCAGGGTAAAAATCCTATGGGTTAGGGCCCTACATGTTTATCCCTGTGATCTAATTGATCAGAATAAGATCCATAGTGATGCGACGGTCCAACCATAAGTATCCTCCGTGGTAGCAAGACAACAACAATCTGACACATGCATTCACTTCCCGATGCCTACCGAAATGAGGAATCTTCATTACATTGAGGAGGGTTGACTGTGTGAGGTTATGGGTCCATTACTGAGGGACAATATTTGGTTTCCTCCCTTTTGTTATATTTAAGTACTTGTGCGGGGCTATCATACTATAAACTTTGCGATCTCCAAGGTTAAAATCACTAAATTTCAGCGTTGTGAGCTTATCCTAGTCAGCACGAACTACGCACACCCCTTTCGGGAGGTACGTAGTGACCAAAGCATAGTCGAAGTCTCTGGGTACAGTGTCTCGATTAACTATGCCACTTAGTGGTGGGATATACTTAGGAAATATACTAGGGCTCATCTTCACAGTGGCGAAGTCGTTTTCGTGCTTAGATCGTCTTTCCGAAGGCGGTCGGGATGGTCCTGCTTGAGCAGTGGAGGGGGAAACTAGCAATGCTCCTGAGGACGATGCCTGTACACCTGTAGACACTCCTCGCTCTGACATGACTCTCTCAGTCATTAAATCAATTAAAACTTCTTCAACTACTTTCTCAGCAGCGCTGAGCTCATCCAACATATAAGCTTGGGTTAGCTAGCTCGGATGCGAAAGGAATTAAGAGACTACAAAGAATAGTATGGGAACAAGGAAATGATCTCAAGGTGAATTAGTCTCAGGTTTTGTGCTCAAATTCCGACTTAGAAAAAATTATTCTCGGTGCATGGCGCAATGGAATAAGTAGGGAAACTTAGCAACGATTTACTAGAAATGGTTATGATCCTTCATTAACTCCTGTTCTACCCGTTATGGTGCGTTTCAACAGTTGGATGACGAACCTTTATTGCTTTTCTTCCCATTTGGAGAGGAATTTGAACAGATATATAGACCCCAATGGCTATATTGCTTCATCATGGTGAAGTACTCTATGTCATTCTAATATCTCGGCGAAGCTCCAATTCTACAATTTTTCTTTCTGCGAAGTATCCTCTAGAACCTCTTGTAACCTTACAGTATTATCCCTTTTCTTTCTTAAATTTCTATCCTTCTTCCCAGTGAGCTTCGTCTCAGTAATGATTTTACCATTCTGATACTTATCTTTTGTGGTCTTAGTTACTTCGCGTTGTTGAAATTCTTTCCTAGGGTTGCTGGATAATACTTCTTATGTATTGAAAATAGGTAACTCAATCTTCTGTGGATCCTCTAGTGTTCTCTTAGCCTCGACATCAGAGTTTCTAGTATTAAATATCTGCGATCTTCTCTTCTGTTCTTCAATCAAGTGCGCGATCCTTCTGGTCATAAAGTCTTTTAACTCTTGCTTCTTATGTTCCAAAAATTCTTCTTCCTCTTTTCATATGGATTGTTCTCTATCAATCCATGGTTTTCCAATGAGCATGGTAAACATGACGCTGTCTTCAAAAAATTTAATAATCTCAAAGTCTTCCTCTGTCGAAGTTCCATTGACAGTCATAGGTGTCCGGGCGAGCCTTCCACATAGGTTTACTAGCTTTCCTTTGAATAAACTTGCCCCTCCTAGGGAAGGGATCATGGCAGGCTTTCCTATAGCTTCCCAAGTTGTTTCTGGCATAATGTTCACTTGTGTTTCTTCATCAAGAATACAGTCAATGTCGAAGTCCCCTTTTCTTGCTTCGACTTGCTCCTTTTCTTTGAAGATCTCTGGTAATCGAACATCTTTATGTTCCTTCAGGGTTTCTTTTATCCATATTAATATTTGCTCTGATTCTTGCTGGGTTTATGCCTTTTCTGGATCTTCCTTTTGGTCTTCTTGATTCAGATTTAGCCTTTCCAACTTAGTGATCATTCTAGGGCAATCCAATATGTCGTGGTCCAAATATTTGCAACATAGACAACTAGGTTTTCTCCCAGGGCATTCCTTAGCAAGATGTCCTAGTCTTCTGCAACTGCAACAAAGAGTTAATCCTTTCTTTCTCTTCAATGATCCCCAACTCTTCTTGTACTGCGCGCTAGGATCATAATGGCTAGCCTGCAAAAATTTATTTCTAGGATCCTGCATCCACTTGTTAATCCATACATTCTTTCTATGCATAGGTATAACATATCTATCATTATACTTATTAGATATATTCATATCAAACTTTCTTTCATCTATTAATGCCCTAGTTTTTAAGCTAGGACATAATCTATCAAACATACCTAGATCCATGCTCTAGAAACAAAAAAATTCACTTATCTTACTTCTACAGAGCACAAAGCTTCTAGATCTAATGACTTTTGACTATTCTTACCTTTATTAGAGCACAAAGCTTACAGATCTTACCTCTTTTCTGCAGATTTGACTTCTTTCTTTCATAAATTTCCACTTTTACTTTTCTTAGAGCATAGAGCGTTCAGATCTCACTTCTTTTATTTGGATCTGATCTTCCTTCTTCATATATGACCTTATTCCTGGCACAAAGCTTCACAGGTCGAGTAAAAAGATGTGCACTAGGGAAACAGATCTATGCACAAAGCTTTCTTTTGCACAAAGTTTCTTCTTCCTCAGTTCCCATCAATCACAGTTTTAGTCTCAGAAACATAACCATTTGTTGGCACAGGGGCACACCCAGGGTTGACTACAAGAGCGCACCAACAAGCCCTAGCTACTAGCCCTTTCAGAAACACCTACGAAGCAGATGTAGTATCACCCGAAGCAACTAAGAGGGGGGTTGCAGAACAAAGATGTCTACAACCAGGGGAATATCAAGTGGAACTAATACAACAATAATTCATCATTCATATATCTCTTGTCAGCTAGATATACTCTGTGCAACTATACATCTGATTTAACACAATAATTCAAATAACAGTATGACAGATATCCATGCATCAATCACACATATGACACAAAATATACGTGGTTCACCCTCTCTCTAGGGCTACATCCACAGAACTGTGCTTATGATATATTAAGATAAAGCTTACAGTTCTGATCTGCACTCTTAGTCAACAGATCTTCTATGTTTTTATCTCTGTCTCCCACCTTCCTGTGCACCCAACTGCAGGACTTGATCTTCGCACCTAACTGAATATCTTACAATACCAGAAGGCTCTCACTCTCAACACTCCTCTCTCTCACAGTACAATAATCTCCCAACCAACAACAATCAATATCAATACCCAGCACTAGTACCGACCCGACCTAGGTCCTCTCGACCTCTATTTATACATTATAGTCCCTCACTAATAGCCTTAGGTCGAAACCTAGGTGTCAAAACCCTAATTACCCAAAAACCTAGGTTTCTGAAACTCTAGGTCAACTTGACCTGCCTTTTCAGGGCTTCACCAGCTTGTCTTTCCTCCCTTCTCGTGCAGTGCTTCAAAGCATCCAATGGTGGCTTTCTCTGCTTACTGAGTTTTCTACGATTTTTTTCTCTTGCTGATCTGTCATCCCTGATATCCTCATTCAACCACTTGTTTTTCCGTACTTCGCTCCATCTTTTCTACTCTTTTGCTTACTTCGACCCAATGATAGTCATTGTGTCTCCTGTGCAGTTCGCGTTTGACCTTTTCTTCATTGATATTCGCTTCCTTCCATAACCAAGGGCCAACAACACCCAAACGTTTTGGGCGCTTATCTCGAACCTATTATCTTTCAACATCACCCATTTTAGGAGGGAATTGAACTCAATGGCTGATCGGTTAGCTATTTTTGTAGCCTCTCCGGCTCGACAACGACTGCCACATAGACCTGATGGTACTTGTCAATCTCTATATCATCCACATATCCCTAAAAATATAGAATCTCGGAAGGTCTTCCCTAATGATGAGAGAATTTGTTCTTTCATTCAGAATGAACCTTTTAAGCCCAAGGAAATTATATCCATAGAAGATGACAAGATTCCTAAGGGCTTGAATCCTCTAGAGATTTCATTTTCATCTAGTGATGTAGGCAATAAAGAGAAACAGAAGGAAGAGGAGTAAAAAAGGAAGGTGGGTGAAACCATCTCCTTGAACATTGGGACACCCGAAGTTCCAAAGAATGTTAAAATAGGTGCCCAATGTTCTAGTGAAGAAAAAATGAAGTTTTCCAGGCTACTTGGTGGATTTCAAGATGTTTTTTATTGGTCCTACGAGGATATTCATGGTTTTGATCCTGGTCTTATACAACATGCTATCCCCATCAAGGAAGGCATGAGACCAGTTAGGAAAAAACAAATCCCTATTAACCCTGCATTGAAGGAAACTATTCAAAGGGAGTTGGAAAATTTCTTGAAGGTTGGAGTCACCTTTTCGGTCAAGTACCCTGAATGGGTTTCCAAATTGGTACCTGTTCCAAAGGTCGTTGATCATATTAGATTCTGCATTAATTGTTTCACATTCAGTCAGGCTATTATGAAAAATCCCTTACCTCCCCATAATATGGAAATGATTCTGCAATGAATGATAAGGTCACAGATGAGGCCCTTACTTGACAGTTTTTTTGGTTACAATCAAATCAAGGGAAAAAGGGAAGATTATCAAAAAACCACTCTTATCAATAATTCGGGTATCGTGACTTATGAACGTATTCTTTTTGTCTTACTTGATGCAAGTACCCCTTTTAAAGGACATATGTGAATAACTTCTGATGAATTGATTAATATTCATATTTATCTTGACAATCTCATTGTCTGCTTTAAAGGGCCGATTATTACCTCAGAGTTTCAAGTGTTATGGTTGGGTCCTTTCAAGATCGCTTTTGTCTTGGGTACTAATTATTAAATTCTAAAATATTTATAGGAGCGGTTGTTTTCCTACAACACTAACAGTTCTCACTTGAAACATTACGTGGAACCAACGTGAAAAGTTATAATGTTGTTTGGATTTTTTGTATATTAGTAGTCTAGCTCTGCTTTCTTTTCTATCATTGTTTTTCATTTCGTCTTTACAGTAGTTCGATTTTTTCTTTCTGATTTTTATCATTTCATATTGTTTTTACATTTTTGTCATGTTATCTCTGTTGTTTTGAATTCCGCAATTTTAATTTTGTTATGATTTTCATTGTTTTTTCATCTTTTAATTGATTTTGGTCAAGAATAAGTTGTTGGATCAGTTCTGCCGTAGTGAAAATCTTGCAAGGTATTGTTAGTCAATAAAAATCAAGCTTACACAATTGTTATGATGTTACCTTGAAAGCACTTGAATTTGCTATCTTCTTTCACTGTTGTCTTAAAAAAAAAAATGGTTATCTCCCACTTCTGCTTTCCTTTTCTTCATCCATTTGAGAATTTAAGAGAGCAAGTCCATAGTTTTTCTCCTTGAATTAGAGAGAAGATTCTGGTTGAACAATTATGCACATAGTGGTAAAACCCCTCAGACGTATCATTTTTCATGAGTTATTCCCAAATTCCCGGTCATTTTTCCATTAAATCCACTCACTTCCCCCTGTTGCATAATCTTCCTGGTTATATCTTCTTGACCTGTTGTTCTTGGTCTATGAAACCATGACTTCTCAGTTCTAAATCTGTTGAAAACAAATTTCCCTATGGATTCGCTAGTTTGTTGATGATAAAAATTGCAATAGGGATTTTGCCCGCAAAGGATTGTTAAAACCTATTATTATAAACTAACAATATATATAATAACTAGTAGCTGGGACCCCCTTGTTGATTAGAGGATCATATCTGGTTCTTATTTGATGTTTATGTTGTTGTTCAACACTACTTATAGGTTTGAGCATGATTTAGGTTCAAATATTGGTTCTATTCACAGCAAATGGGTGATGGATAATTCATGCTATGTGTGGGTTTCTTTACTCTAAATTCTCAATTCCATGTCACGAGGGATTATGTGAACTGTTATTTATATGCTAATTGCGCCATGATCTATTACATATTACACATGCGCAAAACAGATGTTAGTCATGGAAAAGGATAAAATAAATATGAAAAAAATCTAAGGAAGAAATTAAACTATCCTACTATGCTACACTACATGCATTGAAATTAAAGGATTATTGTTAAGTCCTAGCTAACAGGGTTAGTGGCTATATGATTTATTGAGTTATATGGAAACATACGTGATATGCATTATGGTGTGGTTGGAAATGGTTAATTTGACATAGGGTGGTGCATTTGGCAAGTAATGGATGTTGGTTTCGGTGCATGGATTAATTGAATGGATTAATGGAATGGTTGGTTGCTGCGTACTAAGTTATTGAATGAGTAAAGGATGGAAGTGACATGCATTTACTGCACGTCACTCCATACATCTCCCACTACTTGTCACCCTAGATTGGCTATTGTTCAATTGTGTTTCTCTTTGGTTAAGCTCCTATTTTCCAGGCAAAGGAAGAATTGCTCGACCAAGCTCACGTTTTTAAGGCTTTTTGGTTACAAGTATGTATTTTCGCCATCCATGAACTTGCTCTAGTTATGAAATAGATATTGTCTCGATGATGTATGGGTTTGTGATTTTATTAAGACTAGCAACTATGTAAACTTGTGATAATTTTTTGGAATGGTTGTTGTGTGGTTTTCGTTGCAAATGGAAAACTATGGTTGAAGTCACAGTTTCATTGATTATTCTGAGTGTGGAAGCCATGAAGGTTGTATGTTGTCTTTATGGGTTTTTGTTAAAGGGTTCATTCGGTCCAGACTTGCTAGCTCTCTCCACATAGTTCTTGTCACCGGACCCAGTCATATTTGTTGTTATGGGGTTGTTGGGTTTGATTTCCAACCACCTTGTGTCATTGTATATTGTTTCACCTGGGTATGGGCTTGTTTATACTATTGGTGTCTGCGTATTTGTTTATGATGGCTATTATGACAAGGGGATTTATTTGAGGTTGATTTCTATTTCATGGCTTTGTTTTTTATTAGCAGTACTTGGGTTAATTGGGGAAAACCGCTAGGGTTGTGCTCTGTGTGTTTTGGGTGTTATTTATTGGCCCGTGATGGAACTCTTCTCCTATGTTCATATTCTCTCATGCCTGTTGAACTCTCTCCTTGTCTTGCAAAGATATGGGTGATATGTCATGCATGTCCACCGTGTTGTCCCAAATGTTTCTCACCTTCTTTTGGTGGTCATTTCCAACCTCCATGTGTCGGTTACTCAAAGCCCACCCTTGTTTAATTTAAGTCTGATTTTGATAAATGAACCAGTTATTTTTGGTCAGGCACATGGTCGACTGTTTATGATGGCTATTATGACAAGGGGATTTATTTGAGGTTGATTTCTATTTCATGGCTTTGTTTTTTATTAGCAGTACTTGGGTTAATTGGGGAAAACCGCTAGGGTTGTGCTCTGTGTGTTTTGGGTGTTATTTATTGGCCCGTGATGGAACTCTTCTCCTATGTTCATATTCTCTCATGCCTGTTGAACTCTCTCCTTGTCTTGCAAAGATATGGGTGATATGTCATGCATGTCCACCGTGTTGTCCCAAATGTTTCTCACCTTCTTTTGGTGGTCATTTCCAACCTCCATGTGTCGGTTACTCAAAGCCCACCCTTGTTTAATTTAAGTCTGATTTTGATAAATGAACCAGTTATTTTTGGTCAGGCACATGGTCGACTGTTATGATTTGGTGGAGTATCGTCGACAGTGGTTGTATTGGTTGTCCCTAATTAATAGCATTGACAGTGGTTTTTGTGATTGGTTTATAATCACTATATTCTCTTATTATGGCAATTGATTTGATTGTTCAACATGGTTAATTGGTTGATTTGAGTACTAAAGTGGGCACACAGTTGTTGGCTCTTGTGTTGTAACAGTTGGATTGTTGACTCAACATTGTTTATGGTTGATCAGGAATATGCCTCTTTGTTTTATGCCCTCAGTTGTGTGTTTCCTACAACATGATATAGGTTGAAAAAAGGGTTGTTGTTACTGTGTGTTTTCATTGCTAATCGAGAGTATTGCAATTTAAAATTGTGATGGTTGTGGTGTGGTTTTCCACTGTATATGTTATGGATATATTTTGATTACACCATCAAAGATGGGCACATGTTTTATAATAGTATGGTTTTGTTACAATTTGATTATTAAATTGATTAGAGGAATGGAATCGGGCACTATTTTTGTGTCTGTGTTTGATTTGAAGAAATAATTCATGGACAGTGATTGATGTTTTGATGGAACAGAGTTGAAATAAATTGATTAGAGGAATGGAATCGGGCACTATTTTTGTGTCTGTGTTTGATTTGAAGAAATAATTCATGGACAGTGATTGATGTTTTGATGGAACAGAGTTGAAACAAGTGACTGTGTGTTCATTTAGAAAGTGTTTTAAATATTAAATGAGACAAATGGGAAGAAACAAAACTCTTATACAGGTGGTTTTGGAAGGCATATTATTTTGAGTTGGATGACATTGTGTTAAATATTTGATTGCAAATAGTAAGCAAGTTAATACACACAAATGATGAATTATACACAATAGTCGTTTAATTGATCACAATGACTATTTGGTTAGTATTGGATCTTTTGCTTTTAATATAGAATTGTTTTATGGAATTACTTAATTAATTTTTCGAACAATAACTGTTATCTTCCCCTACCATTTTTTTCTCTTTTCGCTAATTACAATCCCCTTGCCTTCCCATATTCATTACTCACTCCCTGTTCCTAAAATTTAATTACAGTTAAGAGAAGCTATGTATTGTGACAGTTTAAGATCATAGGGATGAATTACAGTGATATGTTCTTTGGTTTACTTTTCAGTTGATTTTTGTTATCAATGAGCAGTAACCATCTTCTTTTTCCCCTCATTTTAACATTTTTTTTTCGCTCAATACAAACCCCTCGCATATCCCATAACCTTTGCTCACCCCCTGCTCATTGACAACGGTTAAACAATTTGTATGGATTGGATTGCATGAGTCTGATATGTTACTAAGCCAAACTTTATTTCATATTTTAGAAGAGTTGTCATGTATGGTTGTTAAATGAACTATTTTCTAATCAATCATGCATACATGATTAAAATTTTAGCCGAGGTAGCCATGGAAGAGGTAACTGAGGAATAGGTAATTGGAACAGGGGTCCTAGAAGGCCTAGATTCTCCATTCACTTTGATGTTGACTCGCAAGAGTTAGGCCAGCTATTTTAGGCTGGGTTTTTCAATTGAATTGGGCAAGGAGTGCTCCAACCTAGGACTAAAAGGCATCCCTTCCAAGATTCACACTCCTCTGGTATTCCCTTTCCCCATCATGTCTCATTGCAACGGGAGGTTCTCGAAAACGACAGATGGCAAGTTATTGTCCATTCGACAGTCTCCCAACATCGTGGCTGGCCCAATTTGTCTTTACGGGCTCCCTCACCTATCAATCAGATTGTCCAAGATGCCCCTGTCCACTCACCAATTCATTCCTCACATTCTAGCAAAAGGTTGAAAACCGAGGCCCACCATGCCCCTGAAAAAGGAAAAGCCACTGCTACCCCTTCCTCACCCTCCAATGGCTTTGATAAATCTGTGTCCTCCCAGATGCATTTAAGGGATGATTGTTCTCATTTGATCAATGAGATTAGGCCTAAAGGTTCTGCACAAACAAAGGAAAATTCAGAGAGATCAAAAGGTGACAGCAACACCAAGGGAAAGATTGCATCTTAGAGTGGAAAATATGGATTTTAAGTTTTATTTTATTTATTGTTGATGACAGCTGACTTCAAAAGTTTTGGACAACATGCGTTTTTTGGATATATGAGTAATATATTTTTGAAAATAATTTCAAATATCAATGAGATAAATTGCCAAACATGAATGTGATGATGGGAGTCACAAGGAGGGATGTTTTTGTTTAATTAACTAGTTATGTTATGATTGTTAAGAGATAAAGGGGAGTCACAAGGGGTCCCACCTACTAATTATTATTTATTTAAAACACTTATTATGATTTATTATTTTCCCCCCTAACTAAAAAGTTGGTTGAGTTTTTAGCTAACATAACTAATGAAGTAGGTCAACTACTTTAACCAATTCAAATTTGCTTAAAGGCAGAAGGAAAGGGAGGAACACGAGGAGAATAGAAGGAGAATCATACTAAGGTTTGATCTTTGAGTTTTTGTTGAGATAGTTCAGTTTTCATTCATTTCTTAATTTATCACAATCCTAATTATTTTTTATGATAGAAGGGTCTTATTGTAGACAACAAGATTCAGGGCTGAATTACATCATTCAGACACTTGTTTTTCAGAGGTGTTGATCTATCTTTGATAGTCTGTGTAGACTTGTCTGTTTGTGAATTAGTTTTCATGACTGACAAAGGCTATTGTGTAGAGTCGAGTGGGCAACAATCTATGGCAAGCTGATCCAACTTTTAGAGTTCAATTTTTTATTTTCTGTCAGAGGTCCTTTTGTATGTTTCATCGGGGATGTCTAAGTTTGACTTTGGTCCAAAACTTCTTCACGAAATTTTGTAAAGAGAATGACTCTTTGGTGAATTGGAATGAAATAAAGGATTTCTTTATGTCTCATCTGTCTTGATTATCGACTTGGTGTCTTTACTTCTGTCTCTATATTTATTTCAACATCTGTTTTGTTCAGAAAAACACATAAATAATGAATTTTTCAGCAAGCTTTTATTTACAAAAACCAGCCTAAGAACTTGTAATCAATACTTGTGAGTTAGGATATTAATTTTGATGGCTATAAAAATAGGGTGATATTCCCGTCTATTTTTCTTTATCCATCTAAAAATTCTCTAGTAATATCATTTCATATCTTTTCCTCAACACCCCTATCTTCATACATCGATTCTTTCTCTTCACATATTTCTGTCCTCATGTTTCTATTGATTAATTGGGTTGTTTGTCATTGATTTCAACCCTTGAAGAAATTATGGTTGTCCCAAGAGTATGGTTAAGGGAATTAATTTTGATTGATGTATAATGGTACGAAGATTAATTTATTTACAGGTAAAATTATTCTAGATGGATAATACATGTCATGCCATTTCCAGTGATATGTGGAACGCCAAATAAATCTTCACGTTTAGAGAGTTATGGCCTTATGAAGTTGGATAATCCTCATGAGTTATCTAGAAAGTCAAAGAAGTCAAATTATTCTAGAAGCTCCTAGAAAAAGTTGACTAGTCAAGTGGATAAAACTAGGAGTTAATCATGGGTTAAGTTGTTTCAATTAGAAAATAATTAAAAATAATTTAGTTGCAACTAAAAGTGGAGAAATGACTATTTGTATCAAATTGGGTTAGAAGTGGACAAGTGGTTGGAAGTGGGTTAGCCCTAAAAGAAGGAAATTGGGTTAAGTTGGTTAGAAGGTAACCCATTGAGGAAGCTACATGGAAGTATAAATAAGAGAGCAAGGATCTCTTATTAGAACCTATTGAGCACATTGAATATCTATTATTGTGTAAGGTTTATTGCAGGTACTCATTGATACATCTGAATTTATGCAAGTCTGAGGTAGCATGAAGGGTTGACGACGAAAGTTTCATAATTAAAGAAAATACTGAAAACACCCTAGTTTTTGAGGTGTACCCAGGCTACAGTGGAATAGATCATGTACATACGCAGGTTGAAGGAGAAAAGAGTGCGTGCATATGCATGTTGAAGAATGAAAAGTTGTGTACAGTTGGGAAAATACATGAAAAATTGAGAACATGAAGATCACAGGTCTCTAGAGTTTGAAAGCAAGCTCCGAGAGAGGTCTATAGTGACCAAGAACAACAAATCTATCTACAGGTTCAAAAGGTATGTATTATTTCTATCTGTAGTTGGATATTTTTGTCTACATGAGATATTGTCATGGGGGTTTGAGGATTTGCGATTTTCCTTAGAAAGATTATTGGTTGCATGGCACTTACTGTATAAGTGAAATCTACAGAAATACAATGCTCGCATAATTAATATCTTTCATTAGTACATCTTGTTGGTGTTGAGGCATATATTATATTTCTTGGAATATGGTTAAGGGTTTTTATGGTACATGGTTGAGAGATTTTATTTGTGAAATGGTTGATGTATTGAGAGGTTGTATATCAGTAAGGGATTGATGTCTATTCCATGTGAGGGTTATTATGCTTGTTCATGACTATACACACTTGTATGACACATGACTAGAGAGATATAGATGCACTTGGTTAAGGGACATGTATGAGGATGTATGCATAGAGCACAACTATAGTATGGACACGGTGACAAGTTGAAGGTTGATGTGATAGAGTCCGCAAAGGGTCAGATTTTTTCAAGAAAGAGAAAACCCTATTTTTCAAAAGGCCTACGCAGGAATCATTATAGACAGGTCGTGTACATGGTCATGATTCACTACATACACAAGATGAAGCACATGAAGGTCATGTACATTTTGGGTTTTTGTTAGTACAAGAAGGTTATAGGTACAGGTTGATCACAGGTTTTATAGGTTGGTTATAGGTTGTTGGCACAGATTGGTACAGGTTTATAGTGGTATATCTCACAGTGATAGTGTGGCAGTGGTTTCATCATTTCACTTATATTTCAGGGCATCAAGATGGGGCAAGGATATGTGGTTGTAGCCGAAGAACATAAGGGGTTGTAGCCTCCTTTGGGTTGTAGCCAGACAATTGGGGAGTTCGAGATTCCCTCATGTTGTAGCCTGAAAATATAGGGGGTCAGATCCTCCTTCCAGTTACAGCTGGAGAACAAAGGAAGTTGGTTCTTCTAATGAATGTAATTCTTAAAGAAATATAAGAAAAATCATTATGTGGTTTTCTCTCACATTGGGTTTCAACGTAAAATACTGGTGTATTGTTCATGTGTGTGATTTTTCATTGTTTATGGTTTATTTACTCTACACTTATTGGATGATAAAGTTACATTGATCATAAATATAAATAACACTTAAATATTGTGGTTAAAATGATAAAAAAATATCTATTAATGATTCACCCCCCTCTCAGTAATCCAATAATTGGTATCAGAGCAGGTTCCTTCAAAAATCATTTTAACCACTGAAAGGTAGATCATGGAAAGAAAAAGTATGTATACAAATGGAATACCACAGTTTGATGGATAGAACTATGCATTCTGGAGCATAAGGATGAAAACATATGTACAAGCACAGGGATTTGGGGTTTGACAATCAGTTATAGATGGATATAAAGAACCAACAATTCCACCAACAAATGGCAATGGAAGGAAACTCATTCTAAACAATTAAAATTCCAAAAATGCACTTCTAAATGGTCTTTTTGATTCAGTATATGGAAAAGTTATTCATTTGATCTCTTCAAAAAAGATTTGGAAAAAACTTCAAAATATTTATGAAGGAGATGCAAAATTCAAGGCAACAAAGCTTCAAACTTACAGAGGTTAATTTGAACAATTGAAAATTAAAGAAGATGAGAATATTGCAACTTACTTCTTACGAGTTGATGAAACAATGAATGAAATTAGAGGATTGGGAGAAGAAGTTGATGAATCTATAATTGTTCAAAAGGTACTAAGTTGTCTTCCAATGAGATTTGATCCTAGGGTCTCGGCACTAGAAGAAAGAACATATTTGGATTCAATAAGCATGGATGAAATACATGTAATTTTTACATCCTATGGAATGAGAACATAATAGGAGAATCAATGTATAAAAGAATAATCATTTAAATAATACAAGAAGTCAAAGCAAAAGGGAAAGCAAAAGGAAAAAGAAGATATCAACAACAATGACATATCGGAAGATGATGAAGAAGCAGCCAACTTCGTTAGAAGACTAAAAAAGGGAACATACGACAGATATAGAGGTAAGAATCCAATGATTTGTTTTAATTGTGATGGTATTGGTCATTTTGATAAAAAATGTCCTCATAATAAAAATAAAATAAATTAAGAAGATGATTCAAATAGAAAAAAAGACATATAAAGGCAAACGAACCAGAATCAAAGTCTTCAAGAAAATTTTCTGCACTAAAGAAGACAACTCCTCATCAGACGAAGATGAAGTCAGTGAAAGTGAGACATAAAGAGTTTTATTCATGGAAATAGAAAAATCTGATAAACAAGCCACAAAAGAATAATATGAAGAGGAAGAAGTTGACTACAAAGAAGAATTGTTGAGTTCCATGGATGTTATAAAATGGGAAAAGAAGAAAAAAAAATCACTATAGGCATAACTAAAAAGAAAAGAGGAAACAAAAAATTCCAACTTTGAAGAATTGGAGCAAATGATATCAAATTTAAAAATTCAAGTTGAATAAGACAAAAGAAACAAAGAAGCACTTAAATAACAGTTGGAAGAAAAGGATAGGATCATTGGAAATTTTGAAGCATATATTGTCACATTGAGAAAATACCTTCAACAAAAAAACATGCAGAATAGCTCAAAGGTTTTGGATAACATTATCCACAATCATATGCCACATCATGATGAGTATGGGATAGGATAAAATTAGATAGAAAGAGGCTCAAGCTCCAAAACTATAGATCAAGAAACACAGCCAATAAGCTATGTAGAGATAGTCAGAGGAGACAAGAAGTTTTATAGGGAAGATCACATGGACACTCCTCCACCTAGAAGATTTAGATTTCAGAATCAACGACAGTCAGAAACAAGCATGCCTTGGGAAGAAGAAGGATTCATAAGAGTAAATATTTTCAGAATACCTTCAACTCCTAGGTATCAATATATATATATATATGTTATGCATGTAATAATTTTGGACATAAAGTTGTAAATTGCAGAGATAATAGGAGGGACAAAAACAACTTTGAAAGTCATGCACAAAATGGTTATCCAAGAATGCCTAGTGAAACATAGAGAGGAAGCTACAATAGCTTTGAATGATTGAGAACTGAAGTGGAATGCTACAAGTGAAACAACTTTGGACACATGGCCAAATATTGTAGAATGATAGTCCCTCCTAGAGAATCACAATAACAACATTCACAAATAAGAACCTCAACAGAGAATATGGATAAGAAAGAATAATCAGTTTAACAATGAAGAATGAACACTTGCTCTACAAGCTAAACACAAGAAACGTGATTGGTATGTTGACAGTGGTTGTTCAAAGCACATGACAGGTGATGAAGACAAGTTTCTAACATTGAGAAAGGAAATATATGGATCAATATCCTTTGGAAATGATGACTCAACTAGAATCATTGGAAAGGGCACAATCATAATTGGAAACAAAAATACCAAGGACAAAAATGTTCTACTAGTAGAAGATATGAAACATAATCTTCTAAGTGTAATTCAAATGCGTGACCATGGTCACAAACTTATGTTCAATTCACAGAAGTGTGAGATAAGAAAAGCAGGTTCAGGAAAAAATGATTGCAACAACTGTAAGAAGTTCAAGCAACATATATGTACTAAGTTAAATTGGAAATGAAAGTGTTGTCTAGGAAATGAAGATGAAGTTTGTCTATGGCACATAAGAATGGGTCACATAAAATTCGATAACCTCGTCAAAGTCAGAAAAAAGGAAGCAGTTAGAGAAATGCCCCAGATCATGAAGCTAACAAACACATTATGCAAGCATTGTCAACAAGGAAAACTAAAAAATACCAAGTTCAAATCAAAGGAATACTTCACAACAAGACCACTGGAAATTATGCGTAATGATCTAGTTGGACCAACTAGAACAAAGGGTTTAAAAGGTGAGCAATACTTTATGTTATTGGTTGATAATTATACAAGAATGATTGCAGTTTGTTTTCTCAGGAATAAATTAGAAGCATTTGAAAGCTTCAAGGTATATAAGTAAATGGTTGAAAATGAAATGGATTCAAAAATCAAATGTTTGAGATCAGACAATGGAGGAGAGTTTACTTCAAAGGAATTTATGGATTTTTGTAGCAATCATGGAATAAAAAGGAAATTATTTGTTGCTAGGACAATGTTAATGGATTCTAAGCTGATAGATTTTTTTTGGACACATGCATTTTTTTTCGACACATGCATGTTAATGGATTCTAAGTTGACAGATTCAAAACAGAGTAATTCTCAGAAAAAATAGTGACACAACTCCCTACGAGCTATGGAAAGGAAGACCAACAAATGTGAAGCACTTCAGAGTTTTCAGAAGAAAATGTTACATCAAAAGAGAAGATGGTATAATGAGAAAGTTTGATTCTTGTGTGGACAAATGCATACTTGTTGGTTACTCAAGTACAAGGAAAACATACACGTGCTACAATATAAGGCTCAATAAATTTGTGGAAAACATCAATGTAACGATTGATGAAAATTAAAGGAAGAAGAAAAGGAGTCAATGGAATAGGTTTACGAAGAAGAAGCAAAGGATGAAGAAGAAACAGAAGGGGAAGATGAAGAATATCATATAGAATCAGAAGAGAAAGTAAAACAAGTACCTCAAAAGACACCTAGCAAACGAATACAGAAGAATCATCCTTCAGATTAGATTATCGGGAACAAAAATGCAGGAATTGAGACTATAAGAAGAATTCGTTCACTAGAACAACTGCACCTAGCACTCTTATCCTCAATTGAACCAAACAGTTTTGAAGAAGCTAGAAAGGATGAATTATGGAAAAAGGCCATGAATGAAGAGTTGGATCAAATAGAGAATAATTACACTTGGGAATTGGTTCCAAGACCAAGGTACAAGAATGTGATCGAAACAAAGTGTGTCTTTAGAAATAAATGTGGAAATTTCAATACAAATTAAGTGTTTCCTGCGATTCTCATGATCTAACAATTATACGCCACTGTTAAATACAGAATCACTTCTACTATTATTCTTGCAGAAAAATATTTAAACCACGATCACAAAGTGAAATATCAATAACACATAACACAAAAGTGTTACCGGGAAAGCATAAAGCTAAAAACCCCACTATCATATAAT
Organism: Picea sitchensis; assembly: GCA_010110895.2. Classification (NCBI taxonomy): domain Eukaryota; kingdom Viridiplantae; phylum Streptophyta; class Pinopsida; order Pinales; family Pinaceae; genus Picea; species Picea sitchensis. Next base: position 30,009 of record SNQJ01S0168982.1, on the reverse strand, counting down.
ATGTATATCATGAATCATGAAACAATCTCATAAAAAAATATAATCCAAGAGCTCTTAGTACAATACAATCATCTCACACTATCATACACAAATCAACAAATACATGTGCCAATTCTCCATGTCCAGACAACCTGCCTCCTCTACACAATCTCTGTAATTAGAATTCTCACAATTCAAATTGCCTAGTTTGCACATGCTCATAAGCATATCCATTGCATGTGTGATCAAATCACAATTGATAAACAAAATGTCCCTTTCACCTGTTATCTCAACTGGGTCTCCACTGGATCTGACATGCATGTAGTTAACCGTGGTGAATCTTCAGTTGCATGTGAGTTCACTGATTTACTGAACT
>SNQJ01S0168982.1:18098-29644 GCA_010110895.2 Picea sitchensis | reverse complement strand
TGTAGTTGGATATTGTTGTCTACATGAGATATGGTCATGGGGGTTTGAGGATTTCCCTTAGAAAGGTTATTGGTTGCATGGCACTTACTGTATAAGTCAAATCTACATAAATATAGTGATGGTATAATTAATATCTTTCATTGGTACATCTTGTTGGTGTTGAGGCATATCTTGTATTTCTTCACATATGGTTAATGGTTTTTGTGGTACATGGTTGAGAGCGTGTATTTTTGAAGTGGTTGATGTATTGAGAGGTTGTATATCATTAAGGGCTTGATGTCTAGTCCATGTGAGGGTTATTATGCTTGTTCATGATTATACACACTTGTATGGAACATGACTAGAGAGATATAGATGCACTTGGTTAAGGGATATGTATGAGGATGTATGCATAGGGAACATCTACAGTCTGGATAGAGTGACAGGTTGAAGGTTGATGTGATAGAGGAAGCAAAGGGTTAGATTTTTTCAAGAAAGAGAAAACCCTATTTTTCAGAAGGCATACGCAAGTTGTAGTATAGAAAGTCGCGTACCTACGCAGGCTACACTACAGATACGTCTCGTACATATGGGACTGCAACACAAACAAGTCATGTACCTATTGGTTTTTTGTTGGTACATGAAGGTTATAGGTACAGGTTGATCACAAGTCTTTGGTACAGGTTGGTTACAGGTTGTTGGCATAGATTGGTACAAGTTTACAGTGGTATATCTCATAGTCTTAGTGTGGCAGTGGTTTCATCATTTCACTTATATTTTAGAGCAGCAGGATGGGGAAAGGATAGGTAGTTGTATCCACCTTCCGATTGTAGTTGGAGAACATAGGGGTTTGTAGCCTCCTTCTAGTTGTATCCATAGAATTGGGGAGTTGGAGCTTCTCTCAGGTTGTAGCCTAAAAGTATAGGGGGTCGAAGCCTCCTTCCAGTTGCAGTTGGAGAACAAACGAAGTTGGTGCTTCCAATGAATGTAATTCTTAAAGACATATAAGAAAAAACATTTCATGGTTTTCTCCCGCATTGAGTTTCCACATAAAAATACTGGTGTATTGTGCACATGTGTGATTTTTCATTGTTTATGATTTATTTACTCGACACTTAATGGTTGATAATATTACATTGATCATAAAGATAGATAACACTTACATGCTATGGTTAAAAGGACTAAAAATATATATTAGTCATTCACCCCCCTCTCAATATTCCAACAGTTTCTTTCCACATTCCTATTCTCTTTTGATATAAAAGAGTGACTCCCCATGAATGTTTACCTTCTCTGAACAATGATTTTCTAACTTCATACGCTTGAATCTTACTCTTCTAATCTTTCTATTTTTGACATCATGGGAAAAAAGGATAACTCCCCCTGTCAATATGTCTCCCCCTATCTACATGCTACTGATATTGATTTCTGATCTCTTTCTCTGATGAGTTATTTTCCCTTGATTTCTATGCAAGATGTAGAACAATATGGGACTTCTTATGCATGATTCCTTTCCCCTCTTCCGGTGATACTTATTTTCCATTGGTGCATGTATCCAAGCTGGAGAGATCAGAGCAATAGAGGAATCTTCCCTAATGCAGAGTAATCTTCCTCTTCATTTGTAAACTCATCATCTCTCTGAACTCTGACTTCTTCCTTTTTGCATGTATATTCATTATGATCTTGCACGACGATTATTGAGAGTACACTCTCTTAGGTTTGTTCTTTATTCACCTGCTATTCTTTTCTTTCTCGCATTGTTTCAAATACTGCGATCTTTGGGACATGTTATTTATTCACACGTTCTTCTTGTTTTCCATTTATTCTCCAAACCTTCCTATATCTGACATCTTCCTTTTTTCCTATATATTTTTCTTGATATTGTACTATTTCCAATCCTAAGAGTATGACTTATGGGTGTCCTTCACTCATCTTTTCTTCTTTTATCCGTTCTTGTTTTGTTTTCCAAACTTTCTTATATCTGATATCAATGTTCTCTTTCATAAAGGTATCCATCATGCGTCTAAAATCATGAGCTATGTGACCATGATTGTGGAATTTGTAACAATCAATGTTATGTGGATCCACATAAGCATTTCTTGCTTGAACATTTATTCATTAAGCCCTATAATCTACAAATTTATGTCCAAAGTTAGTACAATTAAAACAATGAGCATAAAATAAATTTACATGCATAGGAGTGAATAATATTCTTTGTGGTGTAGTCCTTCTCAATTCCTGCCTTTGTTGATCATGATCTTTTCTTCTGTTGATACCTTCATCATGATTGAATATTATTTTCTATTTGAATGTGGAAGGTCTTGTTGAATATGTATCTCTATTATACTCATTCTTCTTTGATTCTTGTTGACCATGATTCCTTCCTTTGAGTACTTATGCATAACTCTTACCTTTTTCTTCATTCTTCCTTTCGGACAACCTGGAGTGATTCTCTTCAACTTTCTTTACTAATGATGTGGATTTTTCTTTCTCTTCATCATTCTTGTTGAGCTTGATGATTTTAACTCTTAATGTGGCAACTTCTTCTTCAAGATTCTCAACCTATTCTTCTTTCTTCATCATCTGAATCTTCATGACTTCTTATATTCTCTTTTCTTCTTAAAGTTGGACCTTCAAAGTGATGCTTTCCTTTTCAAGTCGTCTTTCTTCTTGACTAAATTATGCTTCAAGTTTGTTAAATTCATATGATATTTCCTTGAGAGTATCTATCAAAATATTCTCTCTCTTCTTTGCTTCCTTTCTTTGTGTTGCTATATTGGCTTCCAAACACTGATTTTCTTCCATCTGACTTTTGTAAGTTTCTTCAATCCTTCTGGATTCTTCCAGATGATCTTTTAGATTCACGATGACCTATTGGGATTCTTTAGAACTTTCTTGAGAATTCTTCTTAACTAATTGTTCCTCAAGAGACTTGTTTTTCTTCCTTTCTTTCATCAATTCGTCTAAAGCACTGATTAATTCTGCTTCAAAATCTACTATGCCTTCTTCACAATCTTCTTGTTCTAAATCTATATGACATGATGGGAATATTTCTTCTAGTTATGTTCTTTCATCTTCTTTAACATTCTTTGGATTTGTTATGGGAGACTTCTCACAGTGGAGATTATGTAGCTTGTCCCAAATTTCTTTAGTTGATGAACATTTTACAACCTTATCTCTTACTTAATCACATAATCCTTCCCAGATGAAATCCATTGCTATTTTTTTGTTTCTTTTTAATTCCTTCTTGGTTGCAGTCTTTGGTTTCTTTGTAGCGGTGTATCCTATAACAACTTATTTCCAAACATCATACCCCTATTCTTGTAAAAATGTTATCATCTCGATACTCAACATTTCAAATCTCTGACCATTTTAACCATCAAACTGTGGCACTCCAAACATAGTGTACTCCATGATCTTCCTTCCAGTGGTTAAACTGTTTCTTGAAGGAACTAGATTTTATTCCAATTTTTGGAATAATGAGAGGGGGGGTGAATCAGTATGAGCACTTTTACTACTTTTATCCAAAATATATAAACTTCAACTTTATCAACAATATATCATCAATGTATCATATAAGATTACATTCAATATATCATGAGAATATAAACATAAGTAGCATCACATCATCAACATCACATCAAATACACAGTACACCATAATTTATGTGAAAACCCAAATGGGAGAAATCCACATAATTATTTCTTATATATTGTTACAAGTGCATTCATTAGAAGAGCCAACTTCCCATTTATCCAACTACAACTGGAAGGAGGCTATGCCCCATTATTTAAAGGCTCCAACATGAAGGTAGCTACAACTCCCTGAGTTCTCTGGCTCTAACCAAAGGAGGCTACAACCCCTTGATTCTCAAGCTCCAACTTGAAGGAAGCTCCAACTTCCTGAGTTATTTTCCACCAACTAGAAGGAGGCTACAACCCCCTTTCCTTTCCCCATCCTACCACCCTAAAATATAAGTGTAGACCAAACGGTCACTACCACAATCACTGCCACTATCAATGTCACTGTCACTGCCATTTTCACTGTCATTGTCGCTGTCACATCAATTTGTAACCTGTCAACCTCTCACTGTATCCAACCTATCGCTATCAACAACCTGTCACTGTCACCAACCTATCACTATCATTGATACAAAACCATATCCCTAATCACCAAGAACACCTCTCAACCATATTCTCAAACATCACCAAAACATTCCTCTACCAAGCATGTACCAAGATCACAAACATATCATCACAAGATATGTATCTCAACCATGTACGATACAATGTGCCAAACGTGTACCATACAATGTGCCAAACTTGTACCATACCATGTATCAATCATGTGTATCAACCATGTACATCAATACCTATGCCATGCCATGTACCATACCATGTCCCAACCATGTACATCAATCATGTAAATCAACACATGTACCAAACCATGCATCAAACCTGTACCAAACCATCAACCATGTACCACACCAAGTACATCAACCATGTACAATAAATCATATACCATGAGATGTGCCTCAACCATATACCATACACCATGTACCATAAGATATCAACAATGAAGTGCCTCAACCAAATACTAAAGTATGTACCAATATGACCAACATATTTGTCTGACCATGCACGATATCATCAACCATATACCTCAAACAACATGCCAATCATCCATCCAAGTAACAATAACATCAAACGATGTATCTCATACATATGCTACCATATACCAAGTGTGTATCTCAACCTTGTATGAACATTATAAAGATATGTCTCTAATAATAAACCATAACCATGGAATATACCAAACCAGATATCAAGATAGCCAAGAGTGTACTTCTAACAAGGTGGCATGTCATAACCAAGGTGTACCATGTACAATCACTACCATGACATGCCTCAATAATGTACCATAAAAAAATAAGCATAAGCCTCAAAAATAACACATAATCATATCTATGATCTTTTAGACACCCTACTGTATCAGATAAAAAATGAGTAAAGCAACCTGGGCATCAAAAACCTGGTACAATCATCACTTCTCAACCTTTCACAAGCCTGTTCATAGATCCATGACTTGCTCCTTTACAGCCCACATATATCCACGCTTTCCTCCACTACACCCGAGTACATTCGTGCCCTATTGAACTGTAACCTGCAAATACCTCAGAAACTGGGGTTACTCACATTTGTTGCAACTCTGAGACTCGCCTTCAACCTTCCTTCACAACCTCATACTTTCTACCTCAAATTCAACCTCAGTTTTTCCTATAAAAGCATAAACCATATCACTTATTCACTTAGATATATTCAATAGAATGTGTGTGAATGTACTTATGAGAGACTCCTTGAGGTGTATTTAAACTTTTTCTAAGTAACCTCTTTCCTTACTTTAGGGGTTTCTTGTTACAACCACTTAACCCTTTCATTAAATACTTGTAACCAACTAGGGGCTTCTTGACCATTGTTCGAGAATTCTAAATTCACAAAGCCATAACTCCTCCACCATGAGGAACTACGTGGCATACCACATATCACCGTAAATGGCATGAAAAGGACTATCCATCTATGAGTGAGTTACATGCATTTGCATTTTCCTTCATGTCCTTATTCCTAAAACAAATTTGGGTCTCATGACCACACCTCCCAGGCTTTGTGTAGACTTCATCAAATGAACCCATCACACTTGTTGAAATAAATTACAACTAACTCACCATCAATATCGATCACAACTCCAGTGATCCAAAAATGATCTTTAAAAGACTTGGTTGAGTTTTAAGCATGGGTTAAATTACCATTCAAAAACTTAAATCAGGAAGGAGACTTTAATGAAAGAATGTTGCAGCCATCATAAAGAATACATAATAGAAAGTAAACATTAAGAGAAACAAACCATAACACTGACATTGTTAACGGAGTTCGACATAAGTTTGCCTACGTCTCCAGGCCTTTGTCTTAGTGGGGGAGGATTTCTTATTAATCTTCAATGCTGCAAAATTACATCAGAGGTATCTCAAATGGATTACAAACTGGTCTGGCGGTGTTCTTCTCAACCTCAAGAATCCAACACAACTGATAGCACTGAAAAAGGTTGAGCGTAGCTCCCATAAATGGCCTCCAAAGTTTGCTTCCTCAATGGCTTCCCTACATAAAAATGGCTTGATATTCCAAACTCTTCATCATTCTGTTGTTTTTGAACCTTTTTGGACTGTAAAAAAAACTCTTATTTATATAGATCTTGAGTTGGGAATCCTATCCCAACTTCCCCCCAATATCTGGCCTAAAAAAGGGCTCCAAATCCTCTAAAAAAGGTCAAAATCCACAATAATCAGGCTTAAATCAGTAAAAAATCCAAACTGTATAGTTAAAAACCAAAAATTGGTCAAAAATGTGTGTGCGCCCCCTTCAATTCGAGCTACTAGTCATATGGGAAGAGCCATATGGCCGCGCTCTAACACTAGTGCCCTAGTCCTGCGTCTTGGCTCCTGGTATAACGCCCCATGTCACATGTGAATGCCATGCAGCTAGGTGCCAATCCCAACAACCCCGCACTCTGCTCCTAGTCCTGTGGGCTGGTATGTAACCACGGCCTAGTCGGTTGGGCTAGCCCCTCTCCGACTAGGATTTACCCCCAAATCTCACCATTTGTTAATTCAAAACAATAATATACCATATGTTCAACAAGGAACATTGTTAGCTCGGATGGCTAGCACATTGTGGTTAGCTCTTTGGTGTGCCTAGAGGTCACGGGTTCATCTATGATGGAGTCCCAAAAAAAATTTGACCCAACCAACATTTTCCAAATATGGGGTGCCATGTGGTGCCCTGTGATTGGGCCACATGTCACCTCTGGATTGGCCCATACAATCCAATCACTACATAGTCACCCTGCCCAGTCAACTTCACAGTCATCCCATATGCGGCCATGTGTCGAACCCACAACCTACCACCTGTCTCCACGTCAATGTCTGTACAACCATATTTCGTGCCCAAACCCTACCACCTGTCGCCATGCCAACATCCATACAACCACATGTCATGCCCAGAGTCTTCCACCTATCACCACATTAGTATCTGTACAACCATGTGTCACTTTCGTATAATGCTATGTCTCAAATTTTTACAAGTCCAACTCAGCCCTGAAAACGCCAAAAATGACTGCCACATGACATGCCCTGGTGTTGCCATATGTCCCTGCTGACATCATCATGATGTCATGTTGACATCACCTACCACATCATGATGACGTGTTGTTGAAGTCAACAGTACGACCTATTGAATTTGATTTTTTTACATTTTTTCCTATTTGGGAAAATGATTAGAATACAATAACTTTCGCATACGGTGTCCATTTTCGGAAAAAAAAAAAAATATGTCCTGAATTTGCACGACGAGCCTGACGCAATGGCATTGGTTTCATTCGATTCTGAGAAATTTGATTCTTAGGTTTTCCTTGATCCATTTCGGATCATCTGGGGTATCTCAAGTGCTCTAAGGGTTGACATCAATGATAACCAACTGTCCAATAGAAGACATTCTTGTTAGGGAAGAGTTTAATGGTATTGACAGTCTTAAGGGTGATGGTGATTTTCCTTCAAGTGAATATTTTCATGGAAGATCCAATGACATTGGTGAGGATGGTAGTCTTTTTTCTAGTGATTTTAATATTCCTCTTATCAAAAAAATTATCAATGAATATGATGATGGACCTAGGAATGAAGATCATGTTCGCAATCATTCAACTGCAACAAATCAAGGTGATTGGTATTCTCTTGTTCAATCTCCTGACAATGTTTTTCTTGATATTCCTTCTAGTGATAATGAAATTCCTTCTAGTGAGGATGATACAATGGTGGAGACATTGCAAAGAAGCATTGTGTCTAGGACAAAGAATATAGCTTTTTATATCAATTTAAATCATTCTAGTTCTACAAGATCTATGAAGGAGTTTCTCACTAAATCAATTTCCATAAGTGATTTGATTTCAAGTGAATGTTGTCAAAAAAATTGTTTGAAAAGAATGGACTACATGTATGCCTTGAATAAAAGGAAGACATATTTATCAACGAATAAGAGCACACAAAATCCATATTTAATGGGGTGCATGATATCCACCAAGATAGGATATGATTATCACATTCAGAATCTTTAACTTTGCATAAAGGATTTCAAAAACATTCACTCAATTGGTAATCTATGTATATCAAAAATCCAAACAAGGTTGGAAAAATATCCTTCATTTTATAATTCAAAGGTACATCATGGATGAGAGAGTCAGACATTAAAAAACACTACATTGTCATGTATGCATGATTTCATTTCCAAACATGGAGAGTGTATGTCAGATAGAGACACAATACATATTCCCGATAATTTCTCAAGGAGAGAAATATACAACTTGCACAAAGAATATGTTGAAGGTGTTGAAGGAAATGGTAATTTTATTACATATGCATATTTTACAAGAATATAGAAGAAACAATTCAACAATGTTTGTATTCCTAAGAAGTCAAGGATGGGGATTTGCAGTATGTATGTTATTCTTAAATCAAGAAGAGATAAATCTAAAGGGGTAGAAAGAGATATGTATTTACCTTTTTTTTTTAAATTGGATAGTTATCAACTACGAAAACATACTATCAATAATTTCATTTTATGTCCTGAATATTCCATAGTCGAAGCACTTCAAGAAGATTGGAATCAACAATCAAGTGAAAGGAAAAAGTTGTACAAACATCAAAAGAAGTGTTATGATGCTCCAAACAAATATTTAGGTATGATAATTGATGACATGGAGTAGAAGAAAACACTTCTACCACATTTTGTGCATACACCAAAAAATTTACAAGAGAATTTCATTCAGTTTCACTTGGTTGGTTGTATGGTTTTTAATGGAAAAATGTGTCCAAGGGTTTAATTTGCCACTCAAAATATTCATAATGATGCAAATCTGACCATCACCATAATTCATCATTTTCTCACTCACTGGTCTAGAAATATTCCTCAATTTCTATATCCACAGTTAGACAACACTAGTCGTGAAAACAAAAATCAAATTGTGTTTGTATATATAAGCATGCTTGTTCAACTAGGAATCTTTCAAAAGGTGAAAGATGGTTCCCTTCTTGTTGGACACACTCACTATCATATTGATCAAATGTTTATTCATTTTTCAGTAATATTTAAGAGGAAAAATGTTGGAAGCCTACCACCATCAATTGAATGTATTAAGAAATCATACATTCCACAACCTATTTTTCACATAATAGAAGAAACTATTGACAAGCGGATATTTATTCAGGGATCGAATGGTGAAAAAAAAATGCATTGATCAACCTAATGACATTAGATTCCAACTTTAATTTTGTTTCAAAAACGTTGATGAGAAAACACTTATATGGGGAAAAAAGTATTCAACTAGTACAAAATGGGGGCCTTCATCAAGTTTAACATTTTTGAAGTTCACTCTAGATCGTCCAATATTTGCATCAAAATTATTGTTATTACAATCAACTTTTGAAATCCATAATGCACAAAGGTGTAATAGAGATGTAGATTATTCTGAATTCCCGGAAGAAATAAAAAAGTCCATTAAAGATACATACGAGTACTTTGATGTTGTTTATTATGTTTGTTGGGAGTCTTTTTCAATCGTCAAAGTGACATAATTTCAAGATCAACAAATGAAGATACATTTTTGAAGATTTCATTTCATTGGCCACAAAATATGCCAAATGAATCCGAAGAAAGAAACATTGTTGAACTACAAGAATCTCAAGGTGTTATTGAGTTTACACAAGCAGAGGAAAGAGAAATTGTTGGATTACTGAGAGGGGGGGTGAATCAGTAATAGAGCAATTATAATCCTTTTTAAACCAAACAATCCAAGTATTATATCAATGTATAATTATCATCCAATAATGAGGAATGAACAAATGAACAATCATACACATACACAGTAAACCAGTGTTTTACGTGGAAACCCGAAGCGAGAGAAAACCACAGAATGTTTTTTCTTATATGTCTTGAAGAATTACATATATTGGAATCACTAACTTCCTTTGTTTTCCAACTGCAACTTGAAGGAGGCTCCAACCCCCTAGTTTCTCAGGCTACAACCTGAGAGAAGCTCCAACTCCCCAATTCTCTAGCTACAACCAGAAGGAGGCTACAACCCCCTATGTTCTTCACCTACAACCAGAAGGTGGCTACAACCACCTATCCTTGCCCTATCCAACCACCCTAAAGTAGAAGTAGAATGATGGAACCACTATCACACTATCACTGTGAGATATATCATTGTAAACCTGTACCAATAAACCTGAACCATGCATCAACCTGTACCTCAACTTGTAATCAACTTGTACCATAAACAAGTTCATCAACCATGCACCAACCTGTACCAAACAACCTATAATCAACCTGTACCATACACAAGTAAAACCAACCATGTACCAAGTATGTACCAAGCATGTGTCAACTACTCATCAATATGTACCAACATCATCAACTATACACCTCATGTATGTGCCACGTCATCAACTACTTATCTCAACCATGTACCCAACATGTACCTTAACCAAAATCCCTCATCAATTTCATCATCCAAATATGATTTGTAACTCTGTAATAGACCCGGTGTATATGATCACATACCTGCAAACCTTCCTTAACTTTGACAACAAGAGACTAGCATCTTCATCAAACTTTTCTTTAGTCTCACATGACTAGTTTTGGATTAGTCAACAACCCTAACTTGAAATAATCAAAACTTTGTACCTGTAATGAATAAAGACTTGAAACTGATACACAATGTTCTTCATTGTTTTTTATGCAATTCCTTCAGGTTTCACTACTTTGAACCTCTTAGAAAATGAGTTATAGCAAAAATGCCATACATTGTTGAATTCTAGATTATTCTAGAGAGTGACCTTGTAGAGTGTTCCCTACATGGAATATTTGTTGAATCGATATGAAACTGTTACATAGTATACTAAAGACTATAATATAACAAACACATTTGGTCTTACTGAATTTGTATATGTTATGGATAAGTTATGACATTTTTACCCGAAACACTTGTTTTTGACTAGTTTCAGGGCTAGTCACAAACCCTATTTTCCACGTAGTGTAACTCCAAAAATAAAATGACCCACAAGATGAATATTTTACCATAGATACTTAGATATTTTTCCTCAGTGAAAAATAAATTCCACGGTCTGAATCATTCTAGAAAAAAAATTAATGCAAAAATGGTGAGATGACCTGTAAATAACATACCTTAGAAAGCATCATCAAAAGAATTTATCCTTCCTTGAATTTTGGCCTTCTTTTCTTCGCCTTCCCTCAGAAATTTGTCTTAGATATCCTTTGGTTACCTCAAACACCTATATGTATTCAATATTCTCAAGTGTATTTAAAATGAGAGAGCCTTGCCTCTTATTTATACTCTCCAAGTAACTTCCTTAAAAACATCTTCTAGGTCACTTTGCCCACTTTCCTTATTTTAGGGTTAACCCACTTCTAATTTCTCCATTAAATTTTTTATTGAAAGAATGT
>SNQJ01S0168978.1:0-20737 GCA_010110895.2 Picea sitchensis | reverse complement strand
TAGACGAGGAAGGAGGCTTGGTTTTGGGTCTTGTCGAGCGAACTAGTGCCTTGAATGCTTCCAACCGGTCATTTCCTCTCTTGGCATTCGAATCTGAGGCCATGGCCGTCGACCTCCAGCACCAAGTCGCAGCGTTTACGCATACAAAGTCGCTGGCGCACTCAGGCCACTCAGGAATGCTAACTCGCGCCTCTGTGTGCGAGGAACCCTGATCGGCTGCTCCCGTCGCATATCCTTGCCCCTGCAAACAAATGGAACCCTGGTCGACTGCTCCCGTCAAAATTCCTCGCCCCCTGGTGATGCGTGTTGACCCTAGCCGCGCGTCCCGGATCCTGCGCTGTAACACCTGCGCTGTAACACCAGACCCTGCGCTGAAACACCAATCCGCGGCTCTGAATAACCCTGGTCGACTGCTGTAGACGAGGATCCGCACCCCTGCATTCGAAAACCTGCTCGAGGGCGGCTAGGGTTTAGGCCCTAGCCGCAGTGAGATTCCGTCTCGCTTCATTCTCCTAGATAAAAATATGAAATCCATGAAAAGGTCGACGTCAGTTTTTCTTTTAGGTTTCATAGTTTCAACAATATAGATCATGGTCGATCCTCTTAAGGTTGAGGCTATAGTTTAGTTTCCTCCCCCGTGCACCATACCCCAGCTTCAAAGCTTATAAGGGAAAGCGAACTTTCTTCGACATTTTGTCGCAAACTACACGGAGATCACGAAATGGTTCATGCATTTATTGAAAAAGGGTGTGCCTTTCTGTTGGGAAAAATCCGCTCAATGCTCTTTCGAAGCATTAAAATGCGCCCTTACGTCTACCCCCCTACTCTAGCCACCTAATTATAATAAATATTTATTATTGTACTTGGCTGCTGAAGAGTCGACCATCGGTATGGTATTGGTTCAAGAGGACGATATGCTCGAACATCATGTGATTTATTACCTGAGACGAGGCCTGGTTGGGCTGGAACTCAACTATTCCCATGTTGAGAAGCTTGAGTTGGCAGTAGTGCCTGCTATCCAACGGTTCTGTCATTATATTATGCTTCGCAAGACCACCATCATTGTCGTTGTAAATCCATTTCAATATGTGTTGACACGATGAGTCATTGAAAGAAATATCAGCAAATGGATTGTTATCCTCCAGGAATTTGACTTGGATTTTTTTCAGCGAAATCTTAAAATTCATTGGTCTTTGTGGAACTTATTTCAGAACTTCTGGTTGAATCTAGTGATGATACGCCCGAAGAATCGCCTATTAAAGTAGATCTTTTTATAATCACATATTCAGACCCATGGTATGGAGATATACTAGTCTATCTCCAGACCTTGAAGTGCCCTATTTCTGCCTCCCGCGACGAGCATTGATGAATTCACCATCAGGCACAAAATTATTTCATATTCGATGACATTTTATATCATCGAGGTGTAGATTGCATTCTTCGTCGGTGCCTTATACACGAGGAAGCATAACTTGTTCTTAACGATTGCCACACCGGAGCATGTGGCGGTCATTTGTCTAGGTTGAAAACAACCCAAAATATTCTACGAGCCGGTTACTTCTGGCCCACGTTAATATACTCTTCTACTGCTTTCGACAGTCATTCTTTTAGACCACATGGAATCATTCCTTCTTTCCCCATGCAGTTAGGATGGAATGCGTCGAAGTTGAAGTGGTCGATGTGCCTCTCGACTATAACCTTTTGTTAGGAAGGAGATGGACCTATTCAATGCATGCAGTGGTTGCCACAATTTTTCATGTCTTGTTGTTTCTACATGAGGGCCGAATCGTAACTATTGACCAGTTGTCCTTCTCTCATCCTAACCCTTCATTAGGGACATCCACGGTCTCGATGATTGATAACCCTTAGCTTGACATCATCAATGTCGGGGTTGATTTTTTCCCACCATTGATGGGTACTTTCGATTACTCACCTCCTTCTGGTGATTTCAAGCTTATATCAACTGTCCCCTACCAGCCTAGGGCTGGAATTTTTCAAGTGTTGTCATTCTGAATGACTTACTTTCATGATCCATGGACTCTTCCTTCCCCATTGGACTCAATGGAAGGGATAGGGCATCTTGGCATGGCCATGCCATTTTACGCAATAGAAGTTGCGTACAGTATTGTCTAGCAAGCTTCGCCTGACCCTGATCTGACTCCCGCACAAGAGTTAGATCCAGTTCTCGAACCTATTTGGGCTCAAGGTTTCCTTGCCAATACCAATTATTTAGACCTGGTCTTTCCTTCATATGAGACGATTCTTGAGGCATTGACTAGTCTGGATAGACCCTGGGATGATATCCATCACACATTTTATTTTCTCCCAGATTTAAGAAGAATAGAGGCAGGTGAATTTATGTTGACTATGACTGAAGATAGGTCTTGTCCTGTTAATCCTCTGGCTATGCACACAGTTTATGCCAAGGGTAATATGGAAAGTATCGCTAAAATGATCCTTATAAATATATCTTGAACTCGTGGTGTCGTGGAGAATGTTTTCATCGGAGAAGACTGCTCCCCCGGGGAGATTCAAATTTATACAAAGTTGTTTAAAGAATTCCACAATGTGTTTTCCTAGTCTTACGAGGAAATGCCATGCATAGAACCAAGAATTGTTGAACATGAGATAAAGACTTATCTTGAAGCCAAGATGGTTCGACAAAAGCTTCATCTAGTGAATCCTCGAAAAGAAGAAGCTATTAAGGTTGAATTAGAGAAACTGCTCAAAGAAGGATTTATGTACCCCGTGCAGTTGACATAATGGGTGTCAAATCCCGTTTCGGTGAACAAAAACCATGGTACGATTCGTGTGTGCATGAACTTTCGTGACTTGAATAAGGCCTGTCCAAAGAATAATTTCCCCACCCCATTCATTGAACAGATTGTCGATGAATGCGCAGGCTGCGAGGTCTTTTCATTCATGGATGGTTTTCAGGATATAACCAGATTCAGATCAAACTTGAAGACCAACACAAAACAACTTTTATCTGTTTGTGTGACACATTTTCTTATCGTACGATGCCTTTTTCCCTGAAGAATGTTGGAGCCACTTTTCAGTGGGCCATGTCTTTTGCTTTCCACGAACTTAGACATATAGTCAGGGCTTATCTCGATGATCTAGCATCACGATCTTGCAAGAGAGATGATCATCCCTCGCACCTTCGGTTAATCTTCGAACGATGTCGCTACTATCAAATTCACATGAATCCCAAGAAATGCAGTTTATGTGTGACATCAGGTTGTCTTTTAGGTTTCATATTTTCGGCAACAGGGATCATGGTCAATCCTCTTAAGGTTGAGGTGATAGTTCAGTTTCCTCCCCCGTGCACCATACCCCAGCTTCAAAGCTTACAAGGGAAAGAGAACTTTCTTCGACGTTTTGTCGCAAACTACATCGAGATCACTGAAGGGTCCATGCGATTATTGAAAAAGGGCATCCCTTTCTGTTGGGAGAAATCCGCTCAATGCTCTTTCAAAGCATTAAAACGTGCCCTTACATCTACCCCCTGCTATAGCCACCTAATCATAATAAATATTTCTTATTGTACTTGGCCGGTGAAGATTCGACCATCGGTATGGTATTGGTTCAAGAGGATGATATGCTCGAAGATCATGTGATTTATTACCTGAGCCGAGGCCTGGTTGGGCCGGAACTGAACTATTCTCATGTTGAGAATCTTGAGTTGGCAACAGTGCATGCTGTCCAACGGTTCTGTCAGTATATTATGCTTCGCAAGACCACCACCATTGTTGTTGTAAATCCATTTCAATATGTGTTGACACGACAAGTCATTGAAAGAAATATCAGCAAATGGATTGTTATCCTCCAGGAATTTGACTTGGATTTTGTTTCCGCGAAATCTTAAAATTCATTGGTCTTTGTGGAACTTATTCCAGAACTTCTGGTTGAATCTAGTGATGATATGCCCGAAGAATCTTCTATTAAAGTAGCTCTTTTTATAATCGCATCTTCAGACCCATGGTATGGAGATATACTAGTCTATCTCCAGAGTTTGAAGTGCCATGTTTCTGCCTCCTGCGATGAGCGTCGACGAAGTCACCATCAGGCACAAAATTATTTCATATTCGATGACACTTTGTATCGTCAAGGTGTAGATTGCATTCTTCATTGGTTCCTTATACATGAGGAAGCATAGCTTGTTCTTAATGATTTCCACACCGGAACATGTGGCGGTCATTTGTCTGGGTTGGAAACAACCCAAAATATTCTACGAGTCAGTTACTTCTGGCCCACATTAATCTACTCTGCTACTACTTTCGACAATCATTCTCTTAGACCACATGGAATCATTCCTTATTTCCCCGTGAAGTTAGGAGGGAATGCATCAAAATTGAAGTGGTCGATGCGCCTCTTAACTATAACCTTTTGTTAGGAAGGAGTTGGACCTATTCAATGCATGCAGTGGTTGCCACAGTTTTTTGTGTCTTGTTGTTTCCACATGAGGGCCAAATCGTAACTATTGACAAGTTGTCCTTCTCCCGTCCTAACCCTTCATTAGGGGCATCCACAGTCCCGATGATTGATAACCCTTAGCCCAACATCGTCAATGTAGGGGTTGATTTGTGCCCACCATTGATGGGTACTTTCAATTACCCACCTCCTTCTGGCGATGTCAAGCTTATATCGACTGTCCCCTGCCAGCCTAGGGTTGAAAGTTTTCAAGTGTTGTCATTTGGAATGACTTACTTTCATGATCCGTGGACTCTTCCTTCCCCATTGGACTCAATGGAACGGGCAGGGCATCTTGGCATGGCCATGACCTTTTCCACAGCAGAAGTTGCGTACAGTATTGTCCAACAAGCTTCAACCGACCTTGATCCGACTCCCGCACAAGAGTTAGATCCAGTTCTCGAGCCTATTTGGGCTCAAGGTTCCCTTGCCGATATCGATTCTTTAGACTTGGTCTTTCCTTCAGATGAGCTGATTCTTGAGGAATTGACTAGTCCAGATAAACCATGGGATGATATCCATCACACATCTTATTTTCTCCCAGAGTTAAGAAGAATAGAGGCAGGTGAATTTATGTTGACTATGACTGGAGACAGGTCTTGTCCTGTTAATCCTATGGCTATGCACACAGTTTACACCAAGGGTAATATGGAAAGTATCACTAAAATGATCCCTATAGATATCTCTTGAACCCCTGGTGTCATGGAGAATGTTTTCGTTGGAGAAGACTGCTCCCCTGAGGAGATTCAAATTTATAAAAGTTGTTTAAAGAATTCTTTGACGTGTTTTCCTAGTCTTACGAGGAAATGCCAGGCATAGACCAAGAATTGTCGAACATGAGATAACGACTTATCTTGACGCCAAGATGGTCCGAAAAAGATTCGTCTGGTGAATCCTTAGAAAGCAGAATCTATTAAGGCTGAAGTAGAGAAACTTCTCAAAGCAGGATTTATCTACCCTGTGTAGTTGACATAATGGGTGTCAAATCTCATTTCGGTAAACAAAAAACATGGTAAGATTCGCGTGTGCATGGAATTCCGTGACTTGAATAAGGCATGTCGAAAGGATAATTTCCCCACCCCATTCATTGACCAGATCGTCGACGAATGCACAGGCTGCGAGGTCTTTTCTTTCATGGATTGTTTTTTGGGATATAGCCAGATTCAGATCAAATCCGAAGACCAACATAAAACAAATTTTATCTGTTTGTGGGGCACATTTTCTTATCGTAAGATGCCTTTTTCCTGAAGAATGTTGGAGCCACTTTTCATCGGGTCATATATTTTTCTTTCCATGACCTTAGACATATAGTCGAGGCTTATCTCGATGATCTAGCATCATGATCTCGCAAGAGAGTTGATCATCCCTCGCACCTTCGGTTAATCTTCGAACGATGTTGCTACTATCAGATTCGCGTGAATCCTAACAAATGAAGTTTATGCGTGATGTCGGGTTGTCTTTTAGGTTTCATAGTTTTGGCAACAAGGATCATGGTTGATCCTCTTAAGGTTGAGGCGATAGTTCAGTTTCCTCCCCCGTGCACCATACCCCAACTTCAAATCTTAGAAGTAAAAGGAAACTTTCTTCGACGTTTTGTCGCAAACTATGCCAAGATCACTAAAGGGTTCATGCGTTTATTGAAAAAGGGCATCCCCTTCTGTTGGGACAAATCCGCTCAATTATGTTTTGAAGCATTAAAATGTGCCTTTACATCTACACCCCTACTATGGCCACCTAATTATAATAAAGATTTATTATTGTACTTGGCCGCTATAGAGTCGACCATCGGTATGGTATTGGTTCAAGAGGACGATATGCTCAAAGAACATGTGATTTATTACTTGAGTCGAGGCTTGGTTGGGATGGAACTCAACTATTCCCATGCTGAGAAGCTTGAGTTGGCAGCAGTGCATGCTATCCAACAGTTCCATCATTATATTCTTCTTCGCAAGACCACTGTCACTGTCATTATAAATCCATTTCAATATGTGTTGACATGACGAGTCATTGGAACAAATATCAACAAATGGATTGTTATCCTCCAGGAATTTGACTTGGATTTTGTTTCCGCGAAATCTTAAAATTCATTGGTCTTTGCGAAACTTATTTCAGAACTTTCGGTTGAATTTAGTGATGATACGCCCGAAGAATCACCTATCAAAGTAGATCTTTTTCTAATCACATCTTCAGACACATGGTATGGAGATATACTAGTCTATCTCTAGACTTTGAAGTGCCCTGTTTTTGCCTCTCGCGACGAGCGTTGATGAATTCTCCATCAGGCACAAAATTATTTCATATTCAATGAAACTTTGTATCATTGAGGTATAGATTGAATTGTTCATTAGTGCCTTATACACGAGGAAACATTGCTTGTTGTTAATGATTGCCACACTGGAGCATGTGGCGGTCATTTGTTTGGGTTGGAAACAACCCAAAAGATTCTACGAGATGGTTACTTCTGGCCCACGTTAATCAAGGATTGCGTTGAGTCGGTCAAGAAGTGCCACCCATGTCATATCTTCTCTCAGAAGATGGGGGCACATATTGCTCCCATGTTTCCGGTCATCGATGTTGGTCCCTTCACTAAGTGGGAGATTGATTTCAGTACATGCCACCCGACCACATCCATGGGGCATCATTATATCATCGTAGCGGTAGACTACTTCACAAAGTGGGTCGAGGCTATGCCAACATTTAACAATGATGGTGAAACAAAGACTCTCTTCATTTTTAACCAGATAGTAGCAAGGTTCGAGATCCCGAAGGAGATTTTAATCGACCATGGCTGTCACTTCCAGAACAAAATGATGTCTGAGTTAACATCAAAGCTTGGGTTGAGAAAAGAACATTCATCACCCTACTACCCATAAGCAAATGGTCAGGTGGAAGTTGTGAATATGTCCCTCAAGACTATTCTACAACGAACAATCAATTCTTCCAAGTCAAATTGACATTTGATGTTGTACTCGACATTATGGGCCTACCGAACGTCTGTAAGGAATTCCACAGGTTTCACACCTTTTCAAATCATTTACGGGCTGGAAGTAGTCTTGCTTATTGAGTGCCAGATCCCATCTTTAAATTTGGCAGTAGAGTTACTTCCAGACACTTCACCGCTTGAGGAACGACTATTATATCTCAAGCATCTCGATGAGCAACATCGTGATGCAGCCTTAGCCAACGAGGCTCAAAAGCAAAGAGTCAAGTGTCAATATGATCAATCCATTCTTCCTCGTATTTTCTCTGAAGATGACCTTGTCCTGGTCTACGACCAAGACAAGGATCCCCTGGGGTTAGGAAAGTTCAAACCCATGTGGTTTGGACCTTTCATCGAGAAAGAGGTCTTAAAGAAGGGTGCTTATCGTTTGGTTGAATTTGAGGGAAATGCTTTGGTGGATCCTAGAAATGGGCTCTACTTCAAGAAGTATTACTCTTAGGTTGGTCGCCTAGGTGACTTCTTGTACATATGTATAGCTCTTATATAGTTAGTTTTTTGTCTTTTTTGTTTTATGGATGTGTCGTTATTTATGTAATCTTTTTCACTATGGCAGATGTCAAGTGAACCGTAGGTGTTCTTTGGGTTCCCGAATGGCGCTAGCCGACACACTCGGAGACTTGCTTCTACACCTTGGGTGATTTTTACGCCTCAAGGCCAGTTGCTATATTCTAGAGGTATCTGTCTAAGTGACGCTACAAACAATGTTGTTGAGTACAATGCAGTAATAGAATTGCTTCGTGATGCTTTGTCACATGGAATTTCTCACCTCCGGGTCTATTTAGATGATCAACTGGTTGTGTCCCAGTTAAATGGAGTTTACTGCTTTTATGATCCTAATTTACACCGACGTTTCCTTAAGGTACGTCTCTTAGAACGTTGCTTTGATTAGACTACCTATGTCCATGTTCCTAGGAGATTAAATCAGATGATAGATACTCTAGCTAATCAAGTATTAGATTGGCATGTTGCACACACATAAAAATAAGCACACACATAAACATGTACATACATTTGTAAAGAAATGTGATCCATAAGACATAAAAGATGTAAATATATATAAATAAAAAAGTCTCAGAGTACACAGGTTGGCGTGAACACCTAAAAAATAATAATACGGTATACGTCACGGGGCTTATGCCCTAAAAAATATACAAAAAGTGCCCTCAGCACATGATGAGTCCATCCTATCTAAGCCTCGGGCCTATTCGACTTGCCATAACGAACAATGACATTGGACAAACACCGGAAGAGTTGGACCCAAGTCCGTGGCACCCCAACTACATGAGGCTGCATAGCTGGCTGGAGATCCTCGATCTTGGCCATGGGAACTGTGCGAGTGAGCGTGGTGAGGTTCCACTCCACCCGTATCAAAACTCTCTCAGCCTCTCTGGCTGGAGGTCCCCCTGCGGCGGCTGGTCCATCGACTTTTGCTGGTATTGCCTCTGGTCGAGGACGTCGCCTAGTCCTCGTGAAGTCTGCTGGGTGCACCGGTCCCACATTTGTACATAATAGATACATAGTTGTCAATACTCCGATATATGTTAAAAATGATATGTATAAAAGAAACTAAAAATTAAATAACTTTAAAAAACATGTACCTATCTCTCCTCGCTCCTCTCTGGGAGGTACGGGCATGTATGGATCTTTGGAAAAGTTGATTCGAGCGTAGGGGTAGTCCTCTATCCCTAGAATCTATCATGCCCACCAGTCAAAAAATTTGTCATCGAAGGCCTCTATGGTCCTTCCTCCCCCTGTCGTGGCAACAATGCTGCCCATTTGCATACCGTTGGGAAGGAGGCCACATGACCCCGTATTGCCTCTCTGGGACTCAGGCTGGGCACCCTCTTGAAAAATAACGAGCAAAAAATGGTACTGAACCCAAAGTTCTTGTTGCTACGCTCTCGACACTCTGTGATCTGCCCCTTCATGTAGTTAAGAATGTTCATGCTCCAGTCAAATATACGTGCATCTAGGCACTTGATTGAAAAATACATATGCGCACGGGAAGCCTGGTTTAGAGCCGCAGATCTAGTGATCCGCCCAATAAGAAAAATGATCACCTTCAGTGAAAAGTTGGTGATCTTGTGGATGGGCACTTAAGAACCTACTTTCTCAGTGTCAGCCTTGCAATGCATCTCGATGTAGTCATCGATGTTGAAGGGCCGACGGGAAAATATGCGCAGATTGACTGGTTCCCCTCTCCTCGGGAGTCCAATCAAGAAGTAGATATCCTCAATCGTTGGAGTCAACTATTGCCCCTCAATCATGAAAGCCTCTGCATCAGGGTGCCAGTAACCCACCAGGGCATTCAGTATCCTGGGTTGTGCCCTCATGAACGGGAAACTGGTAGAACGTCCATAGCCCACATTGTTTCAATGCAACGATAGAAGCAGGGTCCTCATCAAACAAGATATCAATTTCCTCATGTTCCCTCTCCCTCCAGTGGACATACATCCTGTTCCATGACAGTTCAAAGGGGAGTTAGCTCTTGCATTTTGATTTTTTCCTATGATTTTGAGGGTGTATGCGGGTTGTCTTAGACACAATCGCGTATGTATGCTGGAAGAATGTTCTCTTCCTGCGTACGTACGTGGGCTGTCCTTGGATATCCTGCATACATGTAGGGCCACCCTTTTTTAGGAGGGTGCGCCCCCCAAAAAACCAAAAAATATTCATAATTGAAGAATTGAAATGCAAGAGGGATGAGTTTATACTTACTTGGTCCGAGCGGAAGTTCGTTTCGTCCTCTGAATTTCCCGGAATCAACTCTTTTAGCAAAGGGGTCATTTTTTCCTTTTGGTTAATTTTCAAATTGCAATGGTGAAAATGCGCTGTTAGCTTCTATTTATAGACGTTTTTGTCCTTTTTTGCTGTTTTTTTACCCTTTTGTCATTTTTTCCGCCTTAGAAAATAATTTAATTTGGTTCTTGAGTTTCTTATTGGATGTTATGATGCACTTTGACTTTTGGTTTGGTAATGTTTTGGGAGATGGGTCACTTTTAAGGTCCTTTGGTAAAAAGTCATTTTTCCAACTTTTTGCATATATGTTAGGATTCCACCTCCACTTTCTGCATCTTGTTGTCTTTTTTGCTTTGCCATAGGATCGACCCCACCGAAATGCGACACAGAACCGTCATTGCTGATTTAGAAGTGTCGTGATTAGGTGGTAGAGCCTACCTTTACATGGATGCCCTAGATAGATCCTGGTTGCATTTTGGCGTACATGCTGTCCTTGAATGACTTTAGGCTCGGGAGTCCCTGTTAGTCCTATCATGATTATGAGTTTGAGGCTCATTTTCCCGATGCACCATCACTCTTGGCCGGACCCTCGAGACTCCCAAAATGAACATGCTTTGTTGTCTTTAGAGATTGCTTTGAAATCCATAAGAAACATCCGACGTGACTACATTTGTGCAATCTTGTCTGGATTAACTGGGAAAAATAACTTATGGAGTCTTCTTTAAGCCCTTTTCAGACTCTTTAAACATGAAAATATTTCTGAGCGATCTTGTTTCTATTCACGCTCGCCAAACTCAAATTTGAAGGCATGTTTGTCCAACGATAGTTTACCCCTTTTTTCGGTCCGGATGGTCAACTGTACAAACAAAGGTATGCTTTAGGAACTTCGGTTTGTTAGAAGAGTATTCTCAGATATAAGTTTAACCCTTTTTTGGACCTAAGGGACTAAATTTATGAAAAAGGAACATTCTTCTTGGTGTTGGTTTATCACCTTTTTGGGGCCTTGGAGATTAATTAAGAAAACAGAACCCCCACAGAGTCCATAGTTAATCTCTTTTCAAACTCCCTAAAATTGAAAATATCGTCGAGTGACCTTGTTCCTTCACACTCATTAAATTGGTCCAGAAGAACATCTACTGGCATGAGTTTACCCCTTTTTCCAGCCTATGGATTATGGAGGAAAAAGGTATGCCTCAGGAGATTCGTCTCACCGGGAGAGTTCTCCTCAGTAAATTTTATACTTTTTCGGGCTAAGGAGACTAAATCTAGAAAAAGGATATGAGTCCATAGTTAAGCTCTTTTCAGAATCCTTAAAATTGAAAATATTTCCGAGTGATCTTGTATTTGTCACACTCTTTAAAATGGTTTCGAACCGACTGGACTATTTGCAAAAAAGGTACCCCAATGGAGTCTTCTTTTACATTTTTTCAGACTCTCTAAACGTGAAAAAACTACTGAGATTACCTTCTCTGGGCTCGTTAAAAATACATTGAAGGGGGTTTCATTGTGTCTTGATAATCACATTTGCATATCTACATCTTTGGCCTAATGTCAGCTCCATGTTGCTCTCAACTAAACCTTTGAAGCATGCCTTATATGCAAGCCTTGTAGTACTTTTCCTCTGCGACCTGACACCTTGACCCATGGAGGATTTTTCCCCGAGTGTCCTTTTCTTGCACATGTCTCTTTGCTCTGAGCATTAGTGTGTTCCTTGCATCTGGAAGTAGTATGCTTGTTTGTGACACTCATTACTCCTTTGTAACGTAGCATTCTTTTATTCTTTTTCAAGCTCTTAAAAAATTCAAAAAGACAAAAAAAAAAAACCCCTAAAATAGGGGATGGGAAATATATATTCTTTTTTGGCAGCACAATGAGTCGCCCTTGGACAAAGCACATCCTTTAATTTTTTCGTCAAGCATTGGGATATAGTATGACCTTAGGAAGTTTTTCTCACTGCATATAGTTGTGTCCTCCTTTTGGTTATTCTTCCAAACACATCGAGAGTTTTCCTTGCCTCTTGCATCATGAACTTATGTCAATGTCATGCTTCCTGAGTCTGATCATTTGTCATGGTTTTGTCCAAAGGAAGTTTCATCGAGCCTGAGTCGACCATTTTGCATTTTGTCTCCTGACCTCATGATCGACCATCCCATAATTCCAATCAAGTCCTTATTAGAAATCAATGAAATTCTTCGCCTGATCATCGAGATCCTCTTGTCTTTTCCCGAAGAGCCATCAGAGACCTTTGGGTAGTGAAGTCATACACTCATATTGTACTCCTACCCGAGTTTGGAAGATCTTGAAATTGTTTCTCGAGCTCTGAAGGCCTCATATCCATCCATCAGCCGTTATTGGCTTCTTGAGGATGGATACTATACTTGTATATCTTCGATTTTGAGATGTAGATTTGCTGTGTATTGCTCGCGGATACACTTTATATATTTATATGACATGGATCTGCAGTGTATTCGATTGGAAACCATGATTTATTTCATCCCGAGCATGGGTATTCCCACCTCGGTGAGACAATTTTTATTTTGCAGATGGAACCTCTCGAACTCTGGTCCCAGGCTCACTCGTTACATACATTGGCGAAGATTTTGTAATGTATTTTGGCCATCAGATACTCTTTTGACCTCACACATTAGGGGGCATCTGTTATAGCCCTAAATTTCTCTACACATGCATACTTGGCCTTTGGCCCTCTTACTTGCATTTTTTCCAAGCCATCACTGAGTTGCTCTTCTAAAAAAACAAATTTCTGAAGATGTACGTGCTTTGCTCCACTACTTCCCACGTACATATGCTTGTTGCACCATTACATCCAGTGTACATACACATGCTGCACCACTACAACCCGTGTATACTTGAAAAAGTTGCAAGGAATTCGTTGAGATTATGGGCTATTGGGTAGTTTCCCAACTAATCCACCACCTATAGCCCATCACCTAACTGAATAACAATCCTTTTCCCATATAAAAGGAGGTGTTGGGGTCTCATTCCACATCTAGACATATGAATAGTTAAACTCTGCCCGTTTCACATCCCCTCCTTGCCCCAAGTAATTGCATCCCTTTTGTGAGAATTTCCCTTGCATTCCCAATTAGCCCTTCTTCCTCCATTAGAAATCCATTCACTTCCCAAGAAGAGATCCGAAGGTTGAGAGGAGAAGCCATACATAGGTGCACTTGGAGCTTGGTGAAGAGGATCCCGAACCAAGTTCGTGGAGCAATAACCGACTTTGGTTATAAGTGATCATTGTATTATCAATAAAAGAAGTACTTTTCCTGTCCCAAATCATGGTGCGTCGAATGTTTTCATTTGATTTATGTTTCTATTCTAACACCTAACCCTTATTTGTATATGAATTGCATGCTTGTAGCTTTCTGTTTGTCTGTCTTTGAGGCGTGAGAGGATTATCATTGGACGCAGAGTAGAGGTACAGTTACACAATCCTTATCATTTTTATTTTTCTTGTATAAGTCTTGGGTATGTTTGGGGTAGTTAGAGAAGTAGTTGACTTTTAGACGGTTGCGACCTGCCTACATTCTGAACCCTAGTGTAGTCTTAAGGGGGGTTTTTATCGCTAGTACTCAGCCTATGAATTCTCTCCCAGTTGGAGACTACCTTAAGTACATGCCCAAGTTCATAGGGTAGGAAGACATAACTATAGAAGAACACCTTTCAACTTTTTATAGTTATACAGATAATCTTAATGTTGAAAATGAAGATGTGTGAATGAGATTTTTTGTACAGAGCCTTGATGGTGAGGCTAGGAAATTGTTTAGGGGTTTGAATCCTAGATCTATTGCTGTGATTGAAGCTCTGGATATTCATTATTGAAGCATTGGGGGGATAAAAAATATATTTTTTATTATATTACATAATTTGGTTCACTTAAGACGAAAGAGGGGGAATCTGTTTCAGACTTCTCAAAAATATTTAATAAAATGTACAATAATATTCCCACTGAGATAAATCCTAAAGAAACCTTTGGAAAGATTACTTATGCCAACGCTTTTAACCTTGAGTTTTTCCTCTTGTTGAGAGAAAGAAGATCTACCTCTTTAGCTCATATGCAAGATATAGCCCTTGAAGTAGAGTCTAATATATTGGTAACTGACAAACTTAGGAGTAAATATGATAGATACATAAGAAAAGGTAGGGTTGAAGCTTCAACCTCTGATTCCTATGCTTCCCACCCTCAAGTGAATGAATTAACAAAACTGGTAAAATCACTTTCTGCAGAAATGGAAAAGTTGAAACTTGAAGGAAAGCAAAGCGATAGGAACACCCAAAATGTTGATAATAAGGGTAATTTCAGAAGAACAAATAATGCCCCTCATATCCTCCAAAGAGATCAAATAAATAGGGATAGGGATGATCAAAGAATACAAGCCCCTCTCCAAAATAACCTTGTTACGGATGAGGAAGGAGAGGAGGAAGAATTTGATCCTGAAATCCACAGTCTTGGTGACACCTCTTCATCTCCTCATTTAACCCAATCCACATATGAAGAGTCTCTCATGGATAGAAAAATAAACAAATTAAGCAAAGGATAAAGGACCAGTGGTAATCCAATCAGATACAACCTAAGGTCAAAGAAGAAAGAGGGGAAGCCTGACATTTCTGATCAGCCTACTAGAACAGAGAATCCTGCTAAGGGTGTGGAAGCTAGAAGCAAAGAAAAAGAGGAAAAAAATCCCCAGGAAGTGGTTAAGAGCCATACCACAGAAGTTAAGGAGATTCTGAAGCCTCCCTCCTCTTTTAGCTTTGAGAATGAGATTCAAAAAATTAAAATACTTGTACCTTTTTTGGAGCTAATTAAGAATGAGGAGTTCAAAAGGTACCTTTCCAAAATGTTGTAGCCTGAACCTTCATCTTATCCCACAGATTCAGTCAACCTCCAAGATGAAAAATGAGATGTCATACTAGGACCTTTGGTAGAGGATAGGGATGAATCTTCCCGTCCTTTCTATACATCATTGAACATTCATGATAAAGTGTTGCACAATTGTTTGACGGATTTAGGGGCATCTCATAATATCATGCCTAAGACTTTCATGTATGAGCTTGGGTTGGAGGTTACAAAAACCTACCATGACCTATACTCATTTGATTCCAGGAAGGTGAAGTGTCTTGGGGTTATCAAAGACCCGATTGTTTCCTTGTTCCAATTTCCAATGAAAAGTGTGGTCATGAATATTGTGGTGGTTGATGTCCCCCCTAAGTTTGGGATGCTCTTGTCTAGATCTTGGATCAAAATACTAGGGGGAACTTTGTAGATGGATATTTCATATGCCACCATTCCTGTGTTTTGGGGGGAACATAGAAGGATTTATAGGGAAGCACAACTTTCTTACATTACCAGTGATGAAGCAAATCCTACCAACCACCCTATTTTTAAAGTTGATACTGATTTAGGAACCAATATGTTACAACTCACTGATGCTCCTCAAACACCTATTGAAATCAGAAAAAAAACTATTACCTCTTGTGAATATCCTCCTCCTAATACCCCTGTTTGGAAGATGTTTTTTTATGGAGCCTCTTCTAGAGAGAGTGTTGGTGTTGGGGTAGTTTTTATTTCCCCTACCCAAGAGACCATATCTCTGTCTTACAAGATGGAATTTGAAACAACAAAAAATGTGGCAGAATATGAGGCTCTTGTTTTAGGTTTGAGGGCTACTAAAGACATGAAGATTGAAGAGCTAGTGGTGTTTTGTGATGTTGAGTTGATTGTTCATCAAGTCAAAGATATGTATCAATATAAACACCCCAGGTTAAGGACCTACATAAATGAAGTCTGGGATATTGTCGATAGTTTCTTCTTAGCCTTTAATAGCTCATTTGTTCCAAGAGAGGAGAACACTGTGGCGGATTCCTTGGCTGTCTCAACAAGTAATTTCAGGGTTCCTTCACCCCCCAAACTCAAGTATGATGTGGAAGTAAAGTATAGACCCTCTATTCCTGACAATGTCAAACATTGGAAGGTTTTTGAGGATGATCTTGAGATAAAAAGATTTCTTGAGATTGTGGGTGAATTTTTTTCTTTACATATTGATCAAGATCATGATACTAAAGAAATCTCTCATGCTGATATTTTTCTGAATAAAATTGTTGGCCATCATATTGTTCAGTTACCTAGTACCCATATTCCAAAAAGACTTGTCCCCTTGGAGAGATTGTTTGAAATAAATTTTGTGTCTGTAAAGATTAAAGGTTCAACTGAAAATGCTGATGTGACTGAATGCAATTTAGGAACAAAGGAAGAACCAAAGTATGTTAAATTGTTTAACAATTTGTCAAAGGAACAAAGGACTGAGTATGTCAATATTTTGAAAGAGTTTGCTGATATGTTTTCTTGGAAATATGAAGATTTAAGAACATATGACACCAACATCATTGAACATAAGAGTTCTTTGAAAGAGAATACCAAGCCTTTTAGGAAGAAACTAAAACAAATAAATCACAGCCTATTATGGAAAAATAAGTGAAAAAGTAGTTGGATGCCTAGATCATCATTCCTTTGAGATATTCAGAATGGGTGGCTAACTTGGTGCCTGCGAGGAAGAAAAATGGGGAAATTAGACTATGTGTTGATTTCAAGAAATTGAACAGAAGCTCCAAGAAATATAATTACCCCTTGCCAAAGATGGAGCATATTTTGTAGAGAGTGACTGGTTCATCTAGGATGTCTATGATTGATGGCTTCTCTAGCTACAATCGGATCTATGTCATTCCTAAAGATAGAGAGAAGACAACCTTCAATACTCCTTGGGGCACATTCATGTATGCTAAAATGCCCTTTGGATTGATGAATGTAGGAGAAACATTTCAGCGAGCGATGGGCATTTCCTTTATTGGGGAGAAATACAAATTTGTAGTCATCTATATGGATGAAATTACAGTGTTCTCAAAATTTGACAAACAATATTGCCATCATTTGAAGAAGGTCTTCCTGAAGTGTAGAAGGTTTGGTCTCTCTCTTAATCCTAAGAAATATTTGTTTTCTATCAAGGAAGATAAATTATTGGGGCACATTGTGTCAGCAGAAGGGGTAAGAATTGATCCAAGTAGAGTAGAGGCCATCCAAATCTTATCTTTTCCTATATATAAGAAAGAGGTTCAATCTTTCTTGGGTAAAATCAATTTTCTAAGAAGTTTCATCTCTAAATTTGTTGAATTAGTGAAGTACATTACAACCATGATCAGAAAGGGAAATGAGGTGAAATGGAATTTTGAGGCTCGAGAATCTTTTGATCAGATAAAAAGGCCTTGACTGAAGCACCTGTGATCATCAACACTGACTATTCCAAGGAGTTTCTAAT
Source organism: Picea sitchensis (assembly GCA_010110895.2). Taxonomy (NCBI): domain Eukaryota; kingdom Viridiplantae; phylum Streptophyta; class Pinopsida; order Pinales; family Pinaceae; genus Picea; species Picea sitchensis. The sequence continues at coordinate 3,193 of SNQJ01S0168978.1, read as the reverse complement.
ATTTTCCTTTGCCTCATTTGACACATTGGCTACTGTTTTGCTGCAGAAAAATACAGAGGGGTTATAGCATCCTATTTCCTTTTCAGCAGAGCATTGAGGGATGCAGAGATTGGATATGATATCATGGAAAAAAAGGCTTATGCTTTGGTCAAAGCCCTCAAGGCTTTCATGATATATGTTCTACATTTAAATATTTTTTCATATGTCCCTTCAACCTCAGTGAAAGAGATATTGATCCATCCTGACATAGATGGGAAGAGAAGCAAATGGATTGCTAAAATTATGGAATTTGACCTTGAAATAAAGCCAACTAAATTGGTGAAAGGCCAGTGTTTAGCCAGGTTGTTGGATGAATCAAATTGCAAATATTTGGGGGTTAATTTCATGAAAATAATCTTAGAAAATCAGGGAGTTGATTTTGTTGATAAAAGCTCTCATGTCAACCCCAACTTGGTAGAATGCACTTGGTATAGAGATATCCTATATTTTCTGTAGAAGTTGCGACCTCCTGATGGATTGGACAAGGACAAGGTGAGAGATTTGAAACTCAAAGAAATAAAATATTGTATCATTGATCAAGTTTTGTATTGGAAAGATCCTCTCGAAGTTATTTTGAGATGTCTGGATCCACAAGAGGCCCAAAGGGCCATAACTGATTTTTAGGACATCTTATGTGGGGGCCATCATTTTTGGAGAACCCCAACTTATAAGATCCTCAAAGATGGGTATTTTTGGCTTAGCCTTTTTATTGATGTTTGTGCAAATATTAGAGCTTGTGTCAAATGCCAAAGGTTTTCTGGAAAGAAACAACTCAAATATTTTCCTTTGAAACTTGTGGTAGTTTCTGGACCTTTTCAACAGTGGGGTCTTGACTTCATTGCAGAAATCCAACCAGCCTCAAGTGGTCAACATAGGTGGATTTTGACTGCCACTGATTATTTCACCAAGTGTATAGAATCCATTCTTACAAGGAGTGCCTCCCACAAGGTAATAATTAGCTTCCTTGAAGATATCATGTCCATATTTGGTTGTCCAAGCATGATTTTTACTGACAATGATGCCTCTTTCAAACTTGAACCATTGATCAAGTTCTGTGAATAGTATGGGATTACATTAATCCATTATACTCCTTACTACCCCCAAGGAAATGGTTTGGTAGAGTCCTCTAACAAGAGACTCATAAATATCATCAATAAATTGTTAGAAGACAACAAGAAAGCATGGGACTCAAAGCTGAAATTTGCATTATGGGTTGATAGAGTTACAACAAAGAGGTCACTTGGTGTTTCCCCTTTTCATCTTGTATATGGGGTTGAGGCTATCTTTCTTACTCATCTTGCCTTGACCATGCAAAAATTCCTCCAGGACTACCAAGGAGAACCTAATGATATGGTGAAGAGGATACAACAACTGGTAGAAGTACAAAAGACTAGGGCGAAGCTATTTGGAAAATCACAATACCATCAACAGAAGATCAAGATAGATTTTGACAAGAAGGTAAGAAAATAATATTTCCAGCTGGGAGATCTAGTGCTCAAGTGGGATGCACTGAGGCAAGAAAAAGGAAAACATGGTAAATTTGAAGCCTTGTGGATTGGTCCGTTCAAGATTTCTGAGGTATTTTCAAATAACACTTATAAATTGCAGAACTTGGAGGATTTCAAAGTTTTTGGTGGCCCTATCAATGGGCACTTTCTGAAAAAATATTTTTCTTAATCCATGATTGGATTTCCATTCATTGTTAATATCACTTTTTATTTTTATTTTTGTTTGAATAAGTGACCCCATAACCCTAGGATAAGACACTAAAACTGCTTGTTCTTTGCAACTCATAGGGAGCATGCCATCCCCCATGGAGCCAATGTTATCACATGAAGTTGTTGTCAAGGGTCGCTTGTAATTGTTGTTAATAGCTCAGTCTGCACCCTTACCCCATATCTCTCTTTTTTCTGTATGCCATTCCCATATTTTTCTCCCTTCTGTCTGGTAAAGTCAGTTTCCCTTTTGGTTTAAGGACATGGTTTCTCTTGGTGTCTTGTTTGACTGAGTCTCGACTCGAATTTTTTCTGTTTCTCTTAAAGGATAAACACTTATCAGGATTTGGGTTCAAAGTACTAGTCACCTGGTTTGCCTGAGCTCACAACAATTCATCCAATTCCTTTGCTGATACATGTGAAAACCATGAGCACAAAGCACAACGGTCAAAGGCAGTCTATTTCGGGCTTGAAACACTGGAAAACAGGCGGTGTCATGTTTCAACGACGAAGATCCCAATACCGTTCAGATCAATGACCACTCTTCATTTCGGGGTCACAACATTCTCGGGGGTTAAAATCCTTGAGCAAGCCGAAATCTAAACCACGGTATTGTGGGAGAGCTACACGGTGAAAGGTAGTGTGTTTCAGGCCCAAAAGCGGTGTGGGTCCAAATCGCTTTCGACAACCCCGAAATCACGTGCTCGTTTAGCGTCAAATCTAATAGCAGCACGTGGCCACCCCTAGTCATCAAGCCTTGTCCCGATCCTGAGGGGAAATCAATTAATGAACAATGACTGGTAGTTGAAACCTCAACTCACTCCATAAATATAAGGCATGAAGTGTTTGGCCATGGAGATAGAACTGTCATCCCGAGGTACTACGATGAACGATTTTTTCTGCAGGCCCATGTTGATATAAGCTTGCATCTGACAAAATGATATGTGCACATTATGACAGAAGGATGCATAGATGAAGAGCCTTGGACGAGATGGCTAGATGACTCTCCTGGCAGTTGTCCACTGTTTTGGGTATAAATACATCAGTTGAAGAATATGTTATGGTCGATGGTTGAGCATAGCTCCCTATTTTGTAATAGTTTGATGGTAGAGTTGTTCTCTGGTTATGTATGAGACCTGGGACTTTCTCATTAATAGAAGTCAATTTATTTCATTATGTTGTTTCCTCTTGTGCTGAAATACTCATGCATGGATGGTCAAGACGAGATGTTGTAGTTGTATTGTAATGGAGGTTTGATTATAATGCTACTATGATCTGTTTCAATATATTCTTTCACTACCCTATTTCCTCTTATGTTGAAATTCTCATGCATGGATGATTCAGACAAGATGTTGTAGTTGTATTGTGATGGAGGTTTGATTATAATGTTGCTATGATATATTTCAGTATCTTAAACTTAAGTTCAAGAGTGCTCTTGT
>SNQJ01S0168975.1:0-20737 GCA_010110895.2 Picea sitchensis | reverse complement strand
ATAACTTATCTTCTTGTTTTAACGAGTGTAGGTACCACCAAATAGGTATCTATCGGATCTATCTTCCTCAAGTGATGATCAAGATATAGTAAGAGAGGTTGAAAGTGTGACGTGTTGTACTATATCTATCGGTTCTAGATCAACTAGATCTAAAAAGGTAAGGAAAAGATTTCATATACGCATGTAGTTTTTTATTTCCAACGAAGGTTCAAGTAATTATGATGCTGAGAGCATAGGTGACATTGAGTTTCCCTTGAGGTATAGACATCTAGTGCAACGATGGGCACCTAACGATGGGTCTCTCTCTCTCTCTCTCTCTAAGGAGTAGTAGGATGAAGGAGGAGGGATGGAAACTATAGAGGAGGACACTGAAGACATCTAGTTGGTTGATTATTTAGACGATCCCAAGGAGGTGGTCCAACTTTTTTAGTATACAAGTTCAGTTACCAAGGGTTGGGCTACTAGGAGATTAAAACTTGTCGATTTTTGAAGGGGGTAATCCTGGAGTTTCATTTTTGATAGCCACAAAACCTTTGGGTTTGAAGAATTTTGTGGATTCCATTCACTGACTCGCCCAACTTGCCAACTTGCCTAGCCTTTGTGTGCGCCCATATTGCCAACTCTCCCTTCCCTGCCTTTTGGAAACCCCAATTTTTTTCCCACACAAGTTGTTTCACCGACTTTTTCCATGCCTCTGAGTGCCTATCTTTTCAACTTGCCTTGGTGTGCCATAGCGAAACCCCATGTTTGCGTTGGCTTTGGGAAACCCCAAGTTTCTTCCCAGATGTGAGTTGTGTCACTGGCTCCTCGGGTTTGTTGGTTGGGCGCTCCTATTGCTTACTTGGCTTGCCTTTGGGTTCCCCTCTTGCCAACTTGCCTTGCGTTTCCTCTGGAAACCCCAAGTTTGCCTTGCATTCAGGAAACCCCAAGGTTTTTTCCCACCGCACCCATGTTGCTGGCTCTTTCAATTTTGCTAGTTGGGCGCTTCTCTTACCAACATGGTTTTCCTTTGGGTGCTCCTCTTGCAAACTTTATGCAAATTTATGCAACATGCAACTTTATGCAACATGCAACTTATGCAACAATGCAACTTATGCAACTATGCAACTATATGCAACTATGCAACTATATGCAACTTATGCAACTATATGCAACTATGCAACTATATGCAAATTATGCAACTATGCAACTATATGAAACTATATGCAACTATGCAACTGTGCAACTATATGCAACTATATGCAACTTTATGCAACAATGAAACTTAGGCAACTATATGCAACTTATGCAACTATATGCAACCATATGCAACTTTATGCAACTATGCAACTATATGCAAATATATGCAACTTTATGCAACTTATGCAACTATATGCAACTATATGCAACTTATGGAACTATGCAACTATATGCAACTATATGCAATTGTGCAACTATATGCAACTTATGCAACTATGCAACTATATGAAACTATAAAAGAGAAGAATCACACCCCAAAGCATACCAAGATAACAATAATGGGATGCCAAGTATGATATGAATAAAGTAAACAAGGACCCCAATAAGTTTGTTACATACAATAGAATCAAGTATATTCTTCGAGCAAAACATGGGTTCCCTAAATATTTGCTCGCTAACTTATCTTCTCATTTTTTCGAGTGTTGGTACCACAAACTTATATTCGCATGATAACTTATCTTCGTATTTTAACGAGTGTAGGTACCACCAAATATGTATCTTTTGGATCTATCTTCCTTGAGTGATGATCAAGATATAGTAAGAGAGGTTGAAAGTGTGACGTGTTGTATTAGATCTACCAGTTCTAGACCAACTAGATCTGAAAAGGTAAGGAAAAGATTCTGTATACGTGTGAATTTTTTTATTGCCAATGAAGGGTCATGTAATTATGATGCTGAGAGCATAGGTGACATTGAGTTTCCCTTGAGGTATAGACATCTAGTGCAATGATGGGAACCTAACGACGGGTCTCTCTTTCTCTCTATCTAAGGAGTAGTAGGATGAAGGAGGAGGGATGGAATCTATAGAGGAGGATACTGAAGACATCTAGTTGGTCGATTATTTAGATGATCCCAAGGAGGTGGTCCAAATTGTTTAGTATACAAGTTCCATTACCAAGGGTTGGGCTACTAGGAGATTAAAACTTGTCAAATTTTGAAGGGGGTAATCCTGGAGTTTCATTTTTGATAGCCACAAAACCTTTGGGTTTGAAGAATTTTGTGGATTCCATTGGTTGAATCACCCAACTTGCTGAATCGCCTTGCCTTTGCGCGCACCCATTTTTCCAACTCACCCTTCCTTGCCTTCTAGAAACCCCAATTTTTTTCCCACATGAGTTGTGTCTCTAACTCTTGCCATGCCTCCGAGTGCCTATCTTTTCAACTCCCCTTGGTGTGCTGTAGCAAAACCCCATGTTTGCATTGTCTTTGGGAAACCCTGAGTTTCTTCCCAGATGTGAGTTGTGTCACTAGCTCCTCGATTTTGTTGGTTGTTCACTCCTCTTTCTTACTCGGCCTGCCTTTGGGCGCCCCTCTTGTTAATTTTCCTTGCATTGTCTCTAGAAACCCCAAGTTTTCCTTTCATTTGAGAAACCCCAAGGTTTTTTCCCACCGCACCCGTGTCATTGGCTCTTTCGGTTTTGTTGGTTGGGCACTTCTCTTGCCAACACGGCTTGCCTTTGGGCCCTCCTCTTGCCAACACGGCTTTCCTTTGGGCACTCCTCTTGCAAACTTTATGCAAACTTACACAACATACAACTTATGCAACTATATGAAACTAATGCAACTATATGCAACTTATGCAACTATACAACTATATGCAACTATATGCAACTTATGCAAGTATATGCAACTATGCAACTATATGCAACTATGCAACTATATGCAACTATGCAACTCTATGCAACTATGCAACTATATGCAACTTTATGCAACAATGCAACTTATGCAACTATATGCAACTTATACAACTATATGCAACTTTATGCAACTATGCAACTATATGCAACAATGCAACTTATGAAACTATATGAAACTTATGCAACTATATGAAACTATATGCAACTATATGCAACTATAATAAAATATATGCAACTATATGCAACTGTGCAACTATATGCAACTTATGCAACTATATGCAACTATGCAACTATATGAAACTATAAAAGAGAAGACTCACACCCCAAAGCATACAAAGATAACAATAATGGGATGCCAAGTATGATATGAATCAAGTAAACAAGGACCCCAATAAGTTTTTTACATACAATAGAATCAATTATATTCTCCAAGCAAAACATGGGTTTCCTAAATATTTGCTCGCTAACTTATCTTCTCATTTTTTCGAGTGTTGGTACCACAAACTTATATTCACACGATAACTTATCTTCTTGTTTTAACGAGTGTAGGTACCACCAAATAGGTATCTATCGGATCTATCTTCCTTGAGTGACGATCAAGATATACTAAGAGAGGTTGAAAGTGAGACGTGTTTGTTATAGGAAAATCCCCAGTGGAGTTGCCAATTTATGTTACAGGAAAACCCCCCTACGGACAAGTGGATTTCCTCTTGAACCCTAAATCTCTAAGATCAAGACAGAAATGTGCTAACTTTGGTCACTGGCATCCTTTTAAACCTAGCTAATTCAATCAAATAGAGAAAAGGAAGAAGAATGTACCTTTTTATCGATGTTTTTCCTTGCCCAGTCCAAGTTGAGCCTTGATCCCCAAGCTCTTCAACAAGTCCTGCAATCCAATAACAACAAAGACAAAACAACTTCCTATTCTACCATGATTAATCCAAAACTAGATCTATCTATCAAAGACAAGTTCATGTCGACATAAACAACCTTGAAATAAACATGCCAAGCACATGTATTAATGAGAACTAGATAACAATACTTACATACCTTTGATGAAGTTGCAGTAGCCTCTTCCAGCTCTCCTTGTCTAGCCCCTTTCTCAAATAATCCACAATCAAAATGAATATTCTTTACTGATTATCTCCCTTATGAGATCATAAGTTTGATGCCTCTAAACTTCCATCCTCTTTTCACCATGGGAAATCCTCCTTATATAATCTTGGAGAGACCCAACCACCTTAGAGATTCTTGGGATATGTTGATAATCCTTCTCCATCAGTTGTGGATCTTCCCTAAGATCTAGGCTTGACCTCATATTTGAATCCAACCAACTCCAGAGATGAGGGGGAGTTTTCCCTGATTTTCCTCAACAGCCCAAGATTTCCTCAAACAAACCAGCGCTCCTTCAGAATGGGACACAGAGTATTGCAACGCTCCCCCAAAGAAGGGTAGGGAGTGATAGCACTACCTAACAATGGGTAGGTGAGCGTTGCCCAAAATTTCCTTAAAATGGCCCAACGCTCCCCCAGAGAGGTGCACAGAGTGATAGAACGCTCCCCCAAAGAGGGGTAGGGAGTGTTGGCACTCCCTAATAGTGGGTAGGGGAGAGCTGCCCTTCAAAATTGATTTTTAAGTGGTTTTCTTCATGGAAAATGATTTGTACTCTTCATCAAATGATTTCTCTTCCTTAAACTAGTATTTGAAGGTGTCTTAAGTGTCCCTGTTAGAGACTCGACATAGGTGATATGGAAGTATGATGTTTGTGACACTTGCAACACTTCTGGATAAAAAGAGACACTTGAGAAACTTGTAACGACGACAATAGGTCATCATTGAAGTGAGTAATTTTGATGTGTAACAATGTTTTACAAGATCTACCGGTTCTAGATCAACTAGATATGAAACATTAAGGACAATATTTTGTATACTCATGCAATTTTTTATTGCCAACGGAGGGTCACGTAATTATGATGATGATAGCATAGGTGACATTGAGTTTCCCTTGAGGTATAGACATCTAGTGAAATCATGGGCACCTAAGGAGCTACCTGAAGTGGACACAAATTTCTTCATCAGTGGGAGGATGTATCACATTTCTCCTTCATCCTTACATGGATTGGGGTTATTTTCCATGGATGGCATAAAGGTCGGCGATGGAACTGTAACTAAATTGATGGAGTATGTTGGATCATTATACAAATAGATTCATTAGTTGATGTTGGTACTATATACACGAAGTATGCGGAGATATGAAGTTGCCACAAATTATATACAACTAGTAGATAACAATCAAAATAAAGGGGCAACTATGTATATTGATGGAAGGCCAAAAGCTACTGGAAACATTGCGGGCTTAATAAATAGTACATGACTAGTGGAAACAATTAAGAAACCGAGTTTCATATTTGAGGGACGTGAAGGAAATCATATATTTGTATGTGCAACAAAAACAATAGTTCCAGGTGAAGAGTTGTTGATCGATTACAACTTAAATCGAATAGATGGAGGGAGTGCGACTATGGGGGTAAATATCTTACATACCATTCAAATACCCCTTTGATCAATCATTGTTATAATTTATCGCTGCAATAATTCATTTTTTACTGCATATATTTCATTTTTCATTATTTATTTTATGATATTACTGCAATATTTCACTTTTTTAATGTTACAATTACTTTCATAACTCTTGTTGATTAATTTATTGTGTCAACATCTGTCTAGGGTGATCGTGAGAAATCACATGCTACATCTGTCCAGGGTGACCGTAGAAATGCACCCACTGTGCCTCAACAGATAAATGTTAAATATAGTAACAACTTATGACTACAACAACTAAATTTATGAAATTGCATTATTTATTTTATGATATTACTGCAATATTTCATTTTTTTAATGTTACAGGTGAATTTCATTACTTTTGTTGATTGATTTATTATGTCAACTTTTGTCGAGGGTGACTCTGGAAAATCACCTGCTACATCTGTCCAAGGTGACCATGGAAATGCACCTGCTGTGCCTCGGCAGGTAAATGTTAAATATAGTAACAACTTATGACTACAACAACTAAATTTATGATATTATTGCAATATTTCATTTTTTTAATGTTACAGGTGAATTTCATAACTTTTGTTGATTGATTTATTGTGTCAACTTCTGTCCAAGGTGACCGTGGAAAATCACCCGCTACATTGTCTAGGGTGACCATGGAAATGCACCCGTTGTGCCTCAATAGGTAAATGTTAAATATAATAACAATTTATGACTACAACAACTAAATTTCTGAAATTTCATTATTTTTTTTTTATATTACTGCAATATTTCATTTTTTTATTACACTTGAATTTCATAACTTTTGTTGATTGATTTATTGTGTCAACTTCTGTCCAGGGTGACTGTGGAAAATCATATGCTACATATGTCCAAGGTAACCGTGGAAAGGCACCTGTTGTGCCTCAATAGGTAAATATTAAATATAGTAATAACTTATGACTACAATAACTAAATTTCTCAAATGTTAAAGTTCATCTCATTAATTTTATTCATCAATGTATTGTGGCATTGTCAACGTGAGAAGACACTTGTTGAGGATCTTGATGAGGATGCAATATTTTATTCAAATGACCTAATAGAAATGGTCGTGAAGGCCTTGAAGAAGGAAAACATAGAATATCTAGGTTTGTTTCGCAAAAGACCCCTGACACAGGAGGACAGGGTAAGAATTACAGAGCTACAAAATCTAATAACTAATTTTGGGGTGAGTGGCATCTTGAGATATTTTTATCAGCTATGACAATTTCATATCTGTTTTTTTGTTTTATATTTTATATATGATCTGATAAAGTAAATTTTTCCATTTGTAAGAGTTTTTAAATCCCGTGTGTGGGAAACCTACCAATCCTGCAACTGTTATAGGTAGTAGTGATGGTCTAATGCAACAAAAAAATCAACATAGAAAAGTACAAGTGAAGATTTTTTAGCCTCTTGAGGTTCCCCTCAAATCCATTGATGAGCACAATGATGTTGACCGGCATGAAACGCCGGAGCATGATGAGCTAGAGCCTGGGACTCCACATGACTCTGGAGAGGAACGTATTGTAGATGGAGAGGAAGCTATTCTGCATGGAGCAGAACGAATTAAAAGAACTAGATCACTAGATGTCACCTTTCTGGTGGATGACGCATGTGTTCTGATCAAGATTCAGAAGATTGCAGGTAATTGTTAATTAGTTGATTCATTTTTATCATGAAATTGAAATGGACATTTGTTGAGATTATTATAAATTAATGGATAACATGTTTATGTAGGAAACAATGTTTTCTATAGAAACTTAAATGACAAATCATTGGAGTTGTTTGGCTCCACCATTCAAACATGGTGGAATGGCCAAGATAGAAAAAAGAAAGATGAATTGATAGACCACATTGTAAACTTGTTCAGCAGCACGTTCAACAAGAAAGTGGTTACAAAGTTAATCGGTGAGAATTTAAAATATACCAGGGCCCAATATAGGGAGAAATTTCAATTAGACCTCAAGCATGAGCTCCCTCCCATGGTTCTGGAGAAAGAGTGGAAGGCCCTGATAGAGGATGCAAAGGAGAAGTTGTTTAAAAAAAAGGAAGACATCCACGAGCTGGTCAAACAAGGTACAACACATGTCATATTATTAGTGAAATATGCTCATTTATGTTTTTCTTTCTTATTTTAAGTAACAATTCCGATATCTAATATTTTTCAAAAATTCCATATGTAGGCTACCAGACACCTCCAAAGAAACCAAGGCTAGAATGGAAAAGCACGAGAAACATAAAATAGGCCAGGGTGGCTACGGAAAAATAAAAGCCTGAATCGTAAGAATTAAATGATTAATTGTGTTTAATATTTATTTAAAAGTAGTGAACAAATATATGTTTTTGTTATTGGTAATTTTAATGGTGTTATGCATTGCAGTTAAATATGTTTGACAATGCTTCCACCGAGGAGGACCTAAAGCTTGGTTACAAGCACAGTTTTAAAAGTGTGATTGAATATAGGAAAATCTTGGGGAAGACTCCAATCTCCCTAGCCACGCAGGTAAATAAAATGAATAAGGAAACCGTAGTAGCATGCTTGTAAAGTCTATTCATATTTTATTATATCACCATTAACTAAGTATTTATGTTTTTTTTCAAGCAACANAAAAAAAAGGAAGACATCCACGAGCTGGTCAAACAAGGTACAACACATGTCATATTATTAGTGAAATATGCTCATTTATGTTTTTCTTTCTTATTTTAAGTAACAATTCCGATATCTAATATTTTTCAAAAATTCCATATGTAGGCTACCAGACACCTCCAAAGAAACCAAGGCTAGAATGGAAAAGCACGAGAAACATAAAATAGGCCAGGGTGGCTACGGAAAAATAAAAGCCTGAATCGTAAGAATTAAATGATTAATTGTGTTTAATATTTATTTAAAAGTAGTGAACAAATATATGTTTTTGTTATTGGTAATTTTAATGGTGTTATGCATTGCAGTTAAATATGTTTGACAATGCTTCCACCGAGGAGGACCTAAAGCTTGGTTACAAGCACAGTTTTAAAAGTGTGATTGAATATAGGAAAATCTTGGGGAAGACTCCAATCTCCCTAGCCACGCAGGTAAATAAAATGAATAAGGAAACCGTAGTAGCATGCTTGTAAAGTCTATTCATATTTTATTATATCACCATTAACTAAGTATTTATGTTTTTTTTCAAGCAACAATGAAACCGCAACAATGAATCTAGAGGTATTCAACAGACACCATGTCATACAAGGGTGCACATTTCCAATGATAGTTGGGAGCAGAGTACCCATTCCGGTATGTATGCTTCAGAAATAGAAATATTTACTGTGACTGTAGATATTTATTTCCTGACTTATACTTATATATTATCTTCTTTAAATGGAAGAACATACATCTCAGGAGGGTGAACTACGAGAGGAACCAAGTGGACAAGAAATTAATGCACCAACTATCACAGCTTCACAGACAAGTAAAGAGAAATAGTGTAATGTTAATCAAAACAATGAATTAGTTATTTCAATTATGTTTCAACATATCGATATGATCATTTTCGTTGTTGCAGTTCATGCCCCTGTACAGATGCCTCGACGGCCTTCTTAGAAACATACCAGAAGTATGGTACATGAGTGCATGGAAACACAAACAATAGAAGGACGGGGCGCAATAAATACAATGTCAAAGGATGATTATGATACCCCAATTGTCAATTTTATTAATGTAAAAAAACATAAATCAAAGAAAAATTAGATGTATAAATTCATGACTTGTATTTGGATGTTTATCGATGTTTCTAGTATGAAACATGTTTATATGAATTAAAAAATTATGCTTCAATGTTTATATGTTCATATGTTTTGATGACTATCCTAGTTATGCATGAATGTCTATATGTTTTCTATATAAACAAAATCATTTGTTGGGTATGGGGAATTGAGAGCGATGTGAGGAGGGGGAGGGGCCATATGAGCTTCCACCTTCATGTGGTTGGCCCTGTTCAGTAGAGAATAACCTATTCTCGAAACAAAGAGAAGCTCATTAAGGTATGAGACCACTTAAGTGTTTTCTAGAGTATTTTACATAACTAAATGCATGTTTATTTGCTTATATATTATTTACTCATATAAATAATTTGTCTTTTATGATTCATGCAGGTCTTGGTGATGGAAATGCATCTTGTGGAAAACTCTTATCAAGTTGTATGGGCTAATGGATCTGGCGAAAGGACAATGATAAGGTAAGGGTTTTGACGTGTTTTTTAAAGTAGGATTTATACTAGTAAAAGTTCACAATCCTCTAGAAAGGATAGAATTGCATTTTTGGTAGACACGCGTCAATATTTTTAACAGAGTATGAATCATAGACTGTGGGAAAAACCTTTTTTTGTATTCTTACATTGACCAATACAACTATAACAAATTTTTAGTACAAAATCTTAACCACACATACACACACGCACACATATGAACCCTAAGTAAACAAATGAGAGAAGAGAAAGGGATAATATGTACTGATAGGAGTGAATGGAGATAATAATATGAATAATTTAGTGGAGAGTGCACTCTATCTTAGTTGAATGATACTTGCATCCAACATGGCTTGTGTCATATTTTCAATCTCTCTCGTTTGATCATAAGGGTATCTATAGGGACTTACGTTGGCAAAGATACTACATGGTGTAAGTTTAATGGCATGTTCAGAGATCTCATGAAAAATGAAACCTAGGGGGAATTTTCTAAAACACCATGTCATGCTTATTGAAGTTATGTTATCTCTAAAGGAACATTTCCTACTTTAAGTTGGGCTTCTATTCAATGAATATTAACAATAACTCTGTTAACATGTTTTGAGGAGCTTCTTCATTTTATGTGAGCTAATCACTTGAACGGGTAGAGCCTTTAGGCCATTAATTCCCCATGGTTCATGGACATTGTACCTAATAATTTAAGCAATTGAACCCCCAAAACCACCCTTTCAATAATGATGGAGTAAATGGAAATTGATAATTTTTAATCTACTTAGTTTAATGTTGTGTCATTTTCCTCCATTTACAATCACCACTTGAAAGTTTATAAATGGGTGTGTAACACAATTCAGTTTGTATACCATATTTTTGTTAATGAAGGTGTGGGTACTACCTAATTCGATAAGGACTATGACATTTTGGTTGTTGATGTATCCTACAATTTTAACGGTTTTAGGCATGTTGATATCTTCGAAGGAATTCATCAATATGGTGTAAAATTTTTATTCATTATTTAATGAGCACTCAAACTATTCTCACAGATCCTATTGAGGTTCCTTGTCATCCTTGTCATTATTCTTGAGGCGAATAGTATTTATTTGGAACATTTTTTTCCACCAATACCATTTTTTATTACACCCAAAGCAAAATCCCTTTTCTCATATCTCTTCCATTGCCTTTATCATGATTATGCTGTGCTTATGCATTTTTGTGTTATTTAGAACATATCTATCATTACTTCAGGCCATGGATCGTATGAGAGACTTATGTTTATATATATTATTAGATTCAATATAACAGGCTAACTTGATGGATTTGACCATAATAGTTGGGACCTATATTCTAATTTAAATGTTGGGTTACATCATTTAAGCCATGAAAGTAAAGTCCTTGTTAGAATCTAGATATGCACCTTTGTTTTTTAGGCACTAACTATTGAAAATATTGTATATCCAAAGGTTTTTATTCTATAATATTGCATGAGAATGATGGGGTCCATTAAAACTTGATTTTGTAGAGGTTTATGTTCATTAAAAGTTTAAGCTCTCTATTGTTCCTTACTTCTAAATTAAATGGATATTTGTTGGATGGTAAAGGCATCATCACATAATATTTTTGTTGAGAGTGAAATGACAGTATGTCTATGCACTCTTAAAGTATTCATGCTCCTATCAAACCCATCTAGCATCCACGATGATGATGTTGAATATGGATGACCTAACCTATCATCGCCAATAAGCCTAACAAGTGTATGAGCTAGCTAATTAAATGAGGTTTGTTCCTATTGGCTGGAATATGTCATTTGGTCATGTATAAGCTAGCTACTTGTCTGAGGTTTGTACCTATTGGTTGACAGGAAGTTGGATGCATATGAGTTACAACTCTAATTCCCTTTTATATTACTAAGGCCTATTGTCATTCGTGAAGCCTAGCGTGCCAACTACATACCTACCATTGAAGAGAAAAATAACTTATTAAAATTCATATCTCCCTTTCATGTCACGAGTTTCTTATTGACTTGTTGGCTAGACAAACCAACAATAATCTTTTGAAGCTAAAAAGGGTCACAACTTGGAGCCTAACAGGATCATCCAACAATATATTTCCATATGCCAAATCCTCAGTGCCAATCATATCAGATAAATATTTTTAGCCCTACAAACCCATAATGGATTTCACCCTTTGTAATATCCTAACTTCAAAAATATTCCCACAAGCCCAACACCTTAAGATAAATTGTATTTCGTATATTTCTTAGGTTCATATATATTAGAGGATTTCTCTCTTTATGTTTCCCCCAAATTCCATAATCATCCCACATACCTAGCACTTAGTTATTCATTAGATTTTATATTATTTTTAGGTCCATTAAGTTAGGAGGATTTGGTTCTCTATGCGCCCTAGTACAAAATCCACCTGTATACTTGACTCATGACATTATATTTATTCAATATACTTTTGGGTCCATGAAGATAAATGAGGAAATTAAGCATTGCAACTCCCCATGCTCACATTCCCCAAATTTTCAAGAGTCCTTATACGTGGTTGAAGGGAATAAGATGTATTTTGTGTAAAGAGGAACATGTAAATGTTCCACATTGTAGGGAATTTTTGTTTCAACAAGAATCAAATCCTTCTATCGATACCTAGTACACAGGACAAATGGATAATAAATGGAGGCTCTTTTATTGATTTGTTTTACTCATCATGATGCATTTGAATTGATATCCCTGGAGGGTGTATTAATTGTCTTTGCAGGACCTTGTTTGGTGGACATATTCGAAAGAACAAGCCTAGATTGGGCTTCCTTGGGGATTGAATCCCACAAGTTGGATACCAGGGCCCACACACTATATGATGATGACATGCCTTTGGAGGCCTAAGAGACACCTTAGAGGATTTTCCCTATCCCCTACAATCCAAACAACTTTCCTTTAGAGGCCAAAATGTCACCTTTGAGGGCTTGACGTCACCCAAGGGATACGGTTTGGTGGTGATTGAAGACACTTGGCCTTTGGATGCCTAGCACACTCATATCCAACTCAACGAATTGACCTCTTGGAGGGATATGTGTGGAAATAGAAATATAGAGTGGAGGAGTTAACTTGTTCAAGTTTTCCTTTAATTGAAGCTTGCTCCCTTCATTTTATGCACCTTGATATAGAGTGGAGCAGTTAACTTGTTCCCTTGGAAAGAATTATTTTAGTCTAAGAACCTATTGACCTGGAGTGGTGCACTACTTAAGTGTAGAATCTTCAAGTTGATCACCCCAAATTCATTCCACTTTCAGGAGGGAAGAGGGGTGTTCCACAACAACCCTGGTTCAATCGAGATGCCATTCCACATTAACAATAAATTTGGTTTTCTAAGGAATTTTTTGTTGTTGTGTCTATCAACTATAAGCTTTTTCTATCCAATAGATAGCCCATTGTCATAGTACACCATGCTCAATAAAAGACTCACAATATTTTTAGCTCATCCACTCTTTTGATTGCTTACTAGATTCACAATATTTGACTTGCAAGTTTTGTTGAGATTATGTAAGCAATTTTCCTTTTCAACTTATCAGCATAAAACCCCAAGTCTAAGAATGGATCAATGAATATGTTAGCCTCTAAAAATATTCCCATGTCCAAAAAGCATTCACAAACTTCTTCAAAGATAACTCTGTTTTTTACCATGCATTTTAGAAGTGTTATTTATTGACAATCATTTATTGTTTTCCCTTGAGAAAGCATGTACTGCACATTAATCCATGTTGCATGGGGTTGATCATGTAGAGACCTTGAAATTACCATAAGAACAAGTAGTAACCCTTTGTGTTCTACTATTGCCTATAATGGAATTGTTTCTAATTTGTATCATTTGATTTAATGAAGGAACAAGTAACTCTTTGACTATGTTTTTGTAATGGATTTATTCTTAAATGCACAAAAGCATAAAATGGACATAACATTTGGCTCTCTCAAAAATGATAAGCCAAACTAGCATTGAGCATTCATCTACGATTTGTTTTCCATACACAGATAATTGTTTGTCTTTTGTTATTGCATTGGTGCTCTATACATCAGTGATTATTCACCACACTATTGCCTGTCAATTTCAGGTATCTATCAAGGAGTGCTTGCTCTGAACATGGAGGATGGAACAATACATTGTTTTTGATCTCTATCCACAATTTTAGCCACATGGGTAATTGGTTTGTTTATTGAATTGAACTCATATTTAATGAACTATTAAAGCATCAACCTTTTAAAACACTGCCTTTTGTGTATACCCTCACAAATATCTATATTTCCATCTTTGCAGGACTATGTCTGTGCTTATTTCTCCACGAATTCATCTCATAAATGCACTGGATATGGAAGTGCTATTGTTGCACATGCCAGACTGGATCTCTATGTCAATGATTATGTTTTTAATTTTAAATACTTGTGATGAAAAGATGATAAATACTGAATATATCATTTTCGTCTTGACTCAAAGAATTTTCCTTTTTTTTAGGATCTTGAATTTGTCCAGTTTCATCCTACAGGATTGTATGGTGCAGGTTGCCTCATCAATGAAGGTATTGACTTCCTCATTGGATTACATTTGTTTGAAGACTTCATTTTCATTAAATGAAGAAGCCCGTGAAATCAATAGCATATTAGTTATATAGTATAGAACTCCATAGCATGCTTCCGATTGAATCAATAATGTGAATTTAGACGATGCAAGGCATAACCAAATTTCTTCTCTGGAAAAATATTCTTCTTATGTAGGTTATAGATAATGGAAATGCATCTCAATCATTGATTGTGTTAATTAATAAATTCTAATTTGGTTTCTTTAATTTGTCAATAGCTAAGAGAATAGAGAAATTAAATCCTATGGACTATTTAATACAAATCGAAGATAATAGTATTGGAAGTTTTCTGAGAAGAGGTGGCGATGGTGTCCCCCTTCTCAGTCTTTGCATAGAGTAGTTGTAGCAAGGATGAGCAGTCTCTGCCCATCCTCTATGGGTTAGTTTGGAGGTGAGCTTGATATAACCAAATGCCCTAAGGGATATTTTGAAAATGCGAAGAAGAATCCATGATTACAAATCACATCAACATTTGTTAGGGCCCACTTGGGGGATATATATCATATGAAAGACTATGTGTAGTTTTATTTGTTATTGGGACATGGTCTCAAAGTGGACCCTATGTTGGTGGATTTCTGTTAAGTGTCAGGTTAAAAGGCTCCCCTGATCTCAAGCATTGTGTTAAAGGTTTATTCATATCCGTCTTTACACATGTCACACTCTAAAGATTGTGAGTGAATATTTACACATGCCATCTTTAGCCGATCTTAGTGCTCAATGATTTTTAAAGAGATTCTTTATATTCTTTTATCTATTTTAATACAAGATAATCATGGTGCACTAATTGGAGTTTCTTTGTGCTTTTCGAGATAGTTTTTCATGCACATGTTGGGAAATTTCTCTTGACTGACTTTCTTGTTGATGGATGAGGATTAGACCCATGAAAACTAGGTGTAATCTTCTGGACAAATTTAGCATGCTTTAAGGGTTTTTGAGGTGATGTTTCATGGCACATATTATGGGTCTTGAGATATTCTTGGATAAGTTTTTGGATGGTTCCTCTCTCATCTAAAAGAGAAGGAAATTTCAAAGAGATAGAGGGATTAGTTAATTTTTAGGCCTCTCGCTTCTTGCACTTGCACTTCAGTATTCCACATTCTACTCCCTCTCAAGTCAGATTGAACACTTGGTATGAACGAGATTATTCAACAATATACAACCCACCCACTGTAATTTAATAAAAAATCCATTCTTTTCCAACATATATACCCCGGATTCTGTTTGGCGTTCCCGTCCCCTATTTCATGGGTATGCTAGTATTACTACATGACCATTACCTATATTTTGAACCTTTTGGACATTGTTGCAACTCTCGCTCCAATACTAGTGCAATCAAATTGGTTGATTGTAACATATATGGGTTCTACCTATTTTCCCATGTCTCAATAGATTGATAAGAAAACATATATTAGGCCCATGAATTCTCTCCTAACCTTGGAATTATAGAAATAAGGGTTATCCTTGATCAATAATTGTTCCTTTTCTTTGTAGGCCGACTAATCGACATAGCCTCAAACTAGCTATATTCAATTGCATATACATGTTTCTTTCATACATAAAGGTTGGAGTTTTGGTTATCTCCATATTCAGTGGCATGACCCCGGAGGAACGGGAGGAACAATCCAACCTGGGTGCCTTCATATGGAGGGAGCCCAAAAAAATCAATGCAATGAGTTCACAGGCGCGAAAGCGAGCCTTTATATATTTGATTTCTTGATACCACATACCACCATACAGGCTCGTAAATACAGAGGTTCATTCCTCGGGCATATATGATCATGCTATATTCAATTTTTTTTTTAAACCTAAAGAAGGCGTGGAAATAGTGACGTAATTTCATTGCAATCCATTGATGAGTTTTTACTCTGCTCGGATTTTTCGTTGCTATTGCCACGATTTTTCGTTGCAACTTTCCAAGCTTTTTCGTCGCACGTATGGCATCTGTGTCATAAGTTGTTGGCGAGTTTTTACTCTACCAAAATGTTTTTTCACTATTGAAACAATTTTTTGTTGCCACTTTCCAGGATTTTTCATCGTAAGTATGGCATCTGCGTCACAAGTTATTGGTGAGTTGTTTACTTTGGAACGCTTTTTCATCCCTATTGGGACGATATTTCGTCGCTATTGCCACGATTTTTAAGGTAAACCTATATTGAGTCTGATGACACATGGAAGCCTTATGTCATCGATGGTTCCACGAATACCCGGTGTGTGGATATAGCAACGAAAAAATTTCCACAAAAAATAGTCTTTTCTTTCATGGAAAGTGTGACGGATATGTGTGGAAATAGCAATGAAAAACCGTGGCAAATTTGGTCATATGCAGTAGTGAAAGGCACTATGCCACTCATTATTTGGAGTTGAAAACCATAGTGCATGACTTGAGGAAATGGAGGCACTACCTCATGGGGAAAAGGTGTGAGTTGAGGACAGACCATAATGGTGTGAAATATTTATTTGATCAACCAATTCTAAATTCCAAGAAAAGCAGATGGTTAGAATTTATTAGTGAATATGACTTTGATATAAATCATATCAAAGGGAAAGAGAACAAAGTGGTTGATGCACTCAGTAGAAGAGTGCATGAGTTGCAAGCTACATCCATTAGCATGTACCAATCATATTTGAAACACATAATTTTGGAGGTTGCAAAATCAGATTTGCAATACAAGGAATTAGTGGCAAAATTACAACAAGGTATTTTGCAACAGAAAATTGAAGAATATAAGCCAGATAATGATGAAATTCTCATGTACAGGGGCATAATTTATGTACCAAATTCCCATGAATTGAAAATTTTGATATTGAGAGAAATGCATAATGTACCTTATGCTGGGCACCCAGGTTATCGAAAAACTATTGCAGTTGTCAAGAGACAATATTATTGTCCAGGCATGAAGAAAGAAGTTGTTGATTTTATTGACAAATGTTTGGAATGTCAAAAGGTAAAGGATGAGCATAGACACCCAACTGGTTTGCTACAACCATTACCCATTCGTGAGTGGAAATGGGAAGTTGTAACAATGGATTTCATCACCAAAATGACCAGAACAAACAAACAACATGATTATATCATGGTAGTGGTGGATAAACTTACTAAAGCTACCTATTTTATTCCAATAAAGCTCACTCAAAAGGAAGCCAACATTGTTGATGTATATATGAAATAAATTGCTTGATTACATAGTATACCCAAGACAATTGTGTCTGATAGAGATCCAAAATTTACGTCAAATTTTTGGAAGGGATTATTTAATGGATTTGGAACAAATTTGAATTTTAGTACAACTTATCATCCAGAATCAGATGGACAAACCGAGAGGGTGAATCAAGTGATTGATGATATGTTGAGGATGTATGTGATGTATAAACCATCAAAATGGGAAGACTACCTACACTTAGTATATTTTTCTTATAAAAATGGGTACCAAGCATCTCTAAATATGAGCCCATTTGAGGAACTTTATGGAAGAAAGTGCAACACACCGATAAGCTAGGACAACCCAACAGATAGAGTAGTAGTTGGGCTAGAATTACTCAGGGAAATTGAAGAGCAAATGTTGAAAATTAAACAGAATTTAAAGGTTTCCCAAGACAGGAAAAAAATCTATGATGACAAGGGTAGACTCACATGGAGTTTAAAGTGGGTGATAATGTATTCTTGAAGGTTAAGGCCAACAAAAGTTCACTGAAGTTGGGAAATTTTTCCAAGTTGGCAACTAGATATTGTGTACCATTTGAAATCCTAGAACGGATTGGTCTAGTGGCCTATATGATTTCATTTCTTGCATCTATGTCTGTTCATAATGTATTCCATGTATCATTTCTCAAGAAATATATACTTGATGTTATTCATGTAATTGATTGGAATGTGATTCAGGTGGAGCAAGAAGGCGCTATCCAAGTGCATCCAGTACACATTCTAGACCGGAAAATCAAACAGCTCCAGAATTAAGCCATAGGGATTGTAAAGGTCCAATGGACCTTGTACGGTCTTGAGGACTCTACTTGGGAGTATGAGGATGCAATGCGGGCAACATACCCACATATTTTTGAAGATTTTGGAAATATTGCTAATATGTGTACATAATGCACTAAAGACAGTGCATAAATAAGGAAGGGGATTACAATACCCCTAGGCCGAACCCAATGATAAATGTAAATGAAAATGTACTTAAGATGGTGAGATGTTTGAGATAATTTTTGTATGAACCTTCCATGGTATAGTGCGCACATGTACTGTGCACTAAAATGATGAAGTGTGCACATTCTAGGATACCGTGCGCAACAAACTTAAGTGCGCATGATTTTGAGGCTAGGGAGCCTTTGTGTATATGTTGTGTTTTTTTTTAGGTTGGAGAGCCTAGATGCTAAAGGCTAGTGAGCCTATTTTTTTATATGTCTTATCATTAATATAAATACATCGTTGCGTGTAGACCGACCATGATAAATGAGTATTGGGGACTAAACTCCACTAGTTAGGGAAAGGGGGGGCTAAAAGTTAAGGAAAAGGGACAAGCTAGGTAGCTTAAGCGAAAAAGGAATATTATATTAATATTCCTTAAAGTATAGAGTATGGATAATTATTTTATCCTAAGTTCTAAGGATGGGGAAAAGTGGGGCAAAGTAGCTACCATCATGACAAGTGTCAAGTTGGGAACATGCATACATATAGTTTGGACTTAGTTCATTTTTCTATCATTCCATCATCATTCACTCACTCATTGAGATGTCCTCCGTAAATTTTTGTTAATGTCATTGTACTTGTACATGTATCCATACCCATACCTATATCTATACCTGGTTAGCTTGGGAGATGGACCGAAGAAGCGGGTTCTCAGGCACGTGGGATACTAAAGAGGTGGGTTATCAGGCCCATGAGAAATTTCTATCTAGGTGAGAGAATTGTCAGGAATTGATTCCTGAAGGTGATAAACTGCAACTACAAGGATCTGAGACTTCTTGTCGAGCCTGTTGTTGAAGCCCTGGAAGGGAAGTGGGGAAACCGAGGGATTTTTGAGAAGAGAAGGAGCACACTTCCTTGGGTGGGACAGACATGTGGGGAATGAGGGACTATAGGCTGCTAGTTTGAGTTGGCACCTGTGACAAAGTGTTTCCTGTTGTCTGAGATACATTAGCTTGGTTAGGAATCCCTTTACCCGTGTGGAGTTTAGTCCCAGCTCAGGGGTGACCCACTGTTGAGAGTGATGAGCAGTGTGGTATAAGGCTGGGAGTTCGTGGAAGGTCTGCACACAGTTGGTGATATTCTTACCAAGATAAGTGTCAATTGTGTGTTAATTTATATGATGCATTATTATTTATGTGTTTATGTTTATGGATTTTTCCAGTGTGTGGTTTATACCTATCTTTATATTTATGGGTATTTCCTTCCTATGCTGCATGAATATGTTTACTATTATTTCCATATGAATCTGTGTATTTATAGAATGTTTTGTTTGTTTTAATTTATATATATAAAGTTTCATAAGAGTTTCTGTGTGTATATGTTTTAATTTTCATACAACGATGAAGATTCTTATGTGGCATATCCCAGTTGGATGTTGGGGATGTTACAAAGTGGCTTAAAATCAACAATTTATACTATTTTTGTGTCTGATAAGTCACTATGTTCTTGAATGAACCTCTGAAAGTAACCTCCTTATATTTTTTAATGGGAAAGGGCCATAGTAACTATGATTCCTACCATTGTCTTTGACAAAAACCAGAGCTTGATAGGATACTCAAAGAAACCTCGTTACCAGATTGAGAAGTTACAAAATGAGAAACATCATGTTGATCCCAAAGTGGACTTTTGGGTCAATAAGTATCGTCCTTGGTAACGTTGTTGTAAGGTATTCTCTTTTCTAGAATTTTAGATGGTTATTGGCACACTTTCAAAGGATTATTATCTCCTTTCTTACTAGTTAGGTTCCATGCTAGGACCATGGCCGTTATTAGCTATCTTTTGGCACAATATTGTCTATTCCATTTCATCACCTAAGGGTATTTTGGCCATGGATTTATGATGAAATCATTCATACGTGATAAGTAGCCATATATAAATCATTATAAATTTAGTTGTAAATCCCCCAAAAATGAAAAATAGAAATAGGATACATATTAGTAAAATAACATTAAAAAACTAGGCTTCAACCTTGAAACCACCATGTGATGCATGGAAAATTTTCTTTGTATTAACAATAAAGTTAGAAATATATTACTAAGCACAATATATGAGGCTTGAGATATTACTCAAGTTATGAGGATCATACTGACTTAAATTGTAATCATAGAATATTAAAATATATGAGGATTGAGATATTACTGAAGCTATGAGGATCGTATTGGCTTAAAAGCAATCATAAAATATTAAAATATTATTCCAATTCTATGTACTCTTCTCTTAGACCAATCCAACATGGGGTCAAAATGGGGTTA